>PNEQ01114222.1:0-18732 GCA_003012365.1 Medauroidea extradentata
TTGCTTACAAACTATAGAAGTATTGGGAACAAGTCCTTGCTTACATACTATAGACGTATTCGGGACAAGTCCTTGCTTACAAACTATAGAAGTATTGGGGACAAGTCCTTGCTTACAAACTATAGAAGTATTGGGAACAAGTCCTTGCTTACAAACTATAGAAGTATTGGGAACAAGTCCTTGCTTACAAACTATAGAAGTGTTGGGGACAAGTCCTTGCTTACAACCAATATATTTATTGGGGACAAGTCCTTGCTTACAAACTATAGAAGTATTGGGAACAAGTCCTTGCTTACAAACTATAGAAGTATTGGGAACAAGTGCTTGCTTACAAACTATAGAAGTATTGGGAACAAGTCCTTGCTTACATACTATAGACGTATTCGGGACAAGTCCTTGCTTACAAACTATAGAAGTGTTGGGGACAAGTCCTTGCTTACAAACTATAGAAGTATTGGGAACAAGTGCTTGCTTACAAACTATAGAAGTATTGGGAACAAGTCCTTGCTTACAAACTATAGAAGTGTTGGGGACAAGTCCTTGCTTACAAACTATAGAAGTATTGGGAACAAGTGCTTGCTTACAACCAATATATTTATTGGGGACAAGTCCTTGCTTACAAACAATAGAAGTGTTGGGAACAAGTCCTTGTTTACAAACTATAGACGTATTGGGGACAAGTCCTTGCTTAGAAACTATAGAAGTATTGGGGACAAGTCCTTGCTTACAAATAATAGAATTATTGGGGGCAAGTCCTTGCTTACACTCTATAGAAATATTGGGGAGTTATGTCATTGCAGGAATTTGCGTATAGCATATGTCCACAATGTTTCTTTAAATTGTAGCTCGCCCCCACTGCAAGAACGGTTAAAAATTAACAAGTAATCGCTTATCCAAGAAAACGTTCTCGCTTCTTCAGGGACAGATCTTTGTCCATTCAGTGACCACTTCTTTCATAACTGGAAAGTTTTCTAGCTCGGGAAACGCCAAAACAACTCGCACACGTTAACTGTGTGATCAGGAAGGTAAATGATCACTTCACATCTTCCCCGACATCAATTTTGCTGTACGCTACGACACGTGTTGAAATAAGAAAAATTTTAACAACTTTCACAAACATACATATTCGTGTAATGTTGTCGCGAGACAATATCGATGAAGTGTATGCCTTCAATACAGTTCAATGGCGACTGCAAAAAAAAATGTAATGCCATATTTGAAATTCTAAAATAAATACGAGAGTCATTTTATTTCAGTTAGAGTCATATGCCATCTCCAAAAAATTAATTTTTACATAATCATTATAATAATAATTATATTCATATATTTGTTAGGAACTTTTCAGGAAAGATATGTTAATTGTCACCCATGCTCGAAAAATAAACCTAACGAGATACTAAATAAATAAACAAACTTTTAAAATTATGTCTATGTAAAGTAATACACACAGTTTAACTTGATCTGTTTCTATTTACTACGACAGCACAAAAAAATTCCTATCCCACGATTCGACAAGAGGCATTATTTCTGATTCAGGATAATCTACACAGACGCTTAAATAGGGTTAGGAGAGCAGCTAGGACTCTTCTATAATTTATAAATTAAAAATTTTAAGGTCAAATCTACGTTATGTGGTACAAGAAACGATAATAAACAACATGAGCTACTTAATAGCTCTCGTTACAATATCTGTTAAAAGGGAACTGTCACGTTGTAATGTTTGTCATTGTTATAAAAATATATTTACTGTATATAACGCCACGTATGTTTTTACGAAGGAAATGTAACGTGTACTGTTTGGATATGTGTTGTCTGTTCTGTTTTGCTCTCTTCTGCAACATACATGAAACATTTGTTTCTGTCTTGAAATACTCTGCCAGTTCGCGACCTGCTGTGAACGTCTGCCGGCTTATATATTTTTCAGGAGAAATATAAAAAATGCCGTTCTACACCTTATACATTTACTAAGGGAGTATATTTCCCCAGAACACGGGCAGTCTATTCCTTTTGAGGCGAGTGTTATCTAAAATGATGTGTTTTCTGTGTAGTTCACATATCTAGCATCTTTGTGTTGTGTATATTGTATAACAATTTTCCTCGACAGCCTTCACTTTCTTTCAGATATTATTCAGAAAGATATACAGTTTTATATAAACTTCATGTCTGAAACGCATTTGAATATAAACACACAAAATACGTTTTCTGGTGTCAACAAACAATACGTGAATTCTAACCTTCTACGAAATAATAATGTAAATTTTGTACGTCTGTATATATTTTTTTTACTTGTTGTGAAACAATTTCATTTATGGCCATGCATGCTAGTTGTACGCTGATTTTAAAAAAAAATTTTAAAGTAAAATTATTTCCATATAAGAGAATCCCTACATTATTTTTAACTCCGACCAAAAAGGAGACGTGATATAGGGCTTACGTTTAACGGCTATGTCTGGATGTGGCGTCGTAGCTCCCAAACGGATGGACATGCTTTTTTGTATTTTGAATGCTAGTATCATCGGGATGGTTCTTACTACATGTGATGAAAGTCTGTCAAGCTGTTTAAAAGTTCTTATCTCTTTTCCGAGGTAGTGTGAGAATTTCATAGACTGTTATTGTTGCATTACTTACTGCACTCTATATATGTGCTTTATACTTGCTGCGTACAATGTTGCATTCTTCGGTATTTTTATTCAGTTAATCGACGTTAAGTTTGATGCACGTTTGTAAATCCGTTTGCTCTGCAGTAATATAGTAACCTAAACCTGACTCTGCACATATGCGTGTAGTGTCTGTAATTCATAGAAGACTGCACTACTTTATTACTCACATAAATAAATTAGTATTGTCGAAAAAACCAACCTACCTGCATGATAAACTGCCCCAACACTCCCAACTGCATAAGCACAACACGAGAAACAAACGTAACTTTGCAATAGCACGCCACACCACGTCAATATATAAAAAGTCTTTCACTTATTGTGCCTCTGTCTTGTGGAATGGCCTGTCAGATGGTTTGAAGAACGCCGACTGTATTGTAATGCTCAAGAAGATGTACAAATCCACGTTAATGTCAGAATAACTTGCTAATCTGTTGTGTTTAAAAGTGTTTTTGATATTTCTGTTAAAAGTAACGTAAATTTTTTTATATAATCCGTCGCTGTATTTTTTTTGTGTATAAGTATTTTTTGTGGTTTTTTTACTTTATTTTGCAAACTTCTCATTAAATATTTTAAAATGTTAATAGTGCTGGCCGCAATGTAAGGTCAGTTTCGACTTATATTTTTTACATTAAGATATAAATTAATTAATTTTCATAATATACGCACATTTAAAATTTAAAATTAATCATTGTGTTTAGTTTGTAAAACACGTACATTTGTAAAACGGCCTTTGGCTGAAAATGTCGTGTATAAAATAAATAAATAAAATAAATAAATAAAATAAATAAATAAATAAATAAATAAAATCTCTAAATGTCTCGTGATTTTGAGACAGTAGACTATACGCTAATCTGTTGTTCGCTGGCTCTACGCCCTTCGCTGGCCTTACAGTGTCATAGATTGTAGCTGACTGAGCCAATAATATACATCCAGTTCTTCGGTAGCATGACCAATCACATGTGAGTCAGGCAAATAAGTCTAGTGAGAAATGAATTCATATTGTGTGCTCGAGTGTATACATCAGTGCAGTCTAGTCTGTCATCAAATGTTTCATGTCTCTAGTTATACAGTATAGCCGTTATTTGCAATAAGTACGAAGCACGATTTACAATCATAACAAATCATCATAAAAATGCTGACTCAAATATCACAACATTAATGTTTTAACATTGTCAGCATTTTCTTGTCCATAAAACTGATTACATTTGTGCCGTTTATTTTATTTAAGTTGGAAGGATTACTATATAAAATATTAAGTATGTTAGCATTTATTATTGTGTATTAAATTAATAATAGATTTCGTATGAAAACAAATAAATCAGTCATTTTTAAACTGTACAAAAATAAACTGAATTTTGGATAATTTGTTATTTACAGAAATTTAAGACAAAATTCTACTTTAAAAAATTAAAAAAATATCACTGAAATAAAGAATGAAAAACACAAAACTATCCTTTAAAAAGTAAAACAAACAAAATTGCTTCAAATTATTAATGATCCTTACATACATAGGGTGATTGGTAAGTAAACCAGATATGTAAAAAACTGTTTTTGATAAAGTGAGCAATGCTTACATTTTTCTTTCAGCAAAGTTTAATTAATTTTTGCCATTTTCAATACGAAAACTAAAATGCAAGGCAAAATCTGTGCAAACGTTTCATCACACTGAAAACTTATCGTCTTTGGCTCCTACAAAATACAGTTTGTGATTATTATTATAAATGTTGGGGAGTTCTCAGTGTAAAGTGAGCAGCATATAGTATGGAATCGAAACTAAATAGAAAAAAACAGCAAGACTGAAGCATCAGAATAACTTAGAAATCCAAAAATCTGAAATTAAATTTAGCCTTATTAAATTTTTGGGTTTGTATTTTGTAATTTGTAAATATGTTCACACAAAATACGTAAGTTTTGTAGCAGTTCCATTTTCTGTTGCAAGTTTCCTACATGTAGCTACCCATTGTGTACTGTATAAATAGCGTTTTCAGATGCATTTAAGAGCTAGTAATAAAAATAGTAATAACTTGAAATAATGATTTTTAACTTTAAATAATTATTTTATGTGTTGGATTTTTTAATTTCTAATAACAATTTTATATCAAAAATAAATCATAATTTCTATCTAATTTGATCGGTAGCAATTCCTCGTACTTTCTTAGATTTTTGCTCTCTAAGAATGACTAGTATTGTTATAAAACATGCCAAAATTAAGTAAGTTGATATTTTGCTAACAAACTTTGCATTATTTTGCAAAACATCTACATAGAATGGTGCGCGGCATGACTGATCATGGTCTTAAATTTCTTCAAAGTATTCTATAAAAGAAGTCCTGAATTATTTTCACCACAGTGAAAAACTACCAAGCACATCCATTATCTTGGTGCCGGCAATATTGGTAGGCAGGGCCCTTAATCTCAACCCTGAGCCCATCTCATCCACAGGTTAAAATTGTAACGGTCGCTGCCAGCTCTTGATGGACGGATGTACATCAATTCTAGAAGCTATGAGAGGTACGAGGTCGCTGATTGGTCGTACATGCCACTGCTCAGAAACCCGCAGCCAATTTCGCACTCCACTTGTAAGCGGCCCGGCCTCCATTAGACGACGTAATTAACTGTGATTGGATACTGCCTGCCGTTGCATTGGTGCCTGGAGCATAGACAGTCCCGCCTTGCTCGTCGTCCTCAAAGAACCGCGCTCTAAACAACATTATTGAAAAACTTACTTAGAGAAAGTCTCAAATCCAAAATAGGTGATTTTATTTTTTTATGAAAATAATTTATGCTGTATTGTGGTATACGGTGTTATGTGGGCCCCTCAAAGCGTCATATGTATCTTGTTTAACGGGTTGAGAAAAACTGTATGTTTCCAATGTGTTTTTTTATCAAAGCAGTTATTATTCTCAGAATATCCTATGTCCATTTGCCTTCTCCGGTGACATCTTCAAATAATGTGACTCATCATGGCTGCCCCTAGAGGGTAGACAGCCGATAGGGCACAGTTGACAGACAATGTTGGACAGTTACACATACTAATTAATTAAGCACACAACAGGAAACTATTGTTGCAGCAGTTTAGTTTTCATGTAGGCTTTCTAAGGAAACGAGGAGGGGATATGCTACTGGCCGATAGTTGCAACTCATAATAGTTTGTTTTTAAGCGTGTTACAAAACATATTCTTTAGTGACCAGTGTTTACACAGTCAGAAACCAGCCTCACCAATGTCGTAGACTTCCTGTAAGGAAAATTATTGGCTGCATTTCACGAACTGCAGTAGTCTGATTGGCTGTCGCATGGGCACTAGACTAACTGTGAGCATTTGTTTTAAGTTCGTTTGTTTAACTGAAAATTGTTTGTAGTCAAATGCTGATAACAAAAGTAGTTAATCATTTGCTACTGTTAAACAGAAAAAACTTAATCACAAATACAGGGTTACGTAGGTAAGCTATCAATATTCTGATAGAAAAATAATAGTTATAAAAATCAGATAAAAAATGTTTCGTTTAAAGAATGCCAACATTAAATGTGGTTTAATGTGAGCTCAAATTATACGTCCATAAATCCTCAATTAATACATTAGCCTTTGTGATTTCGAGCATGATTTTCTTACATATATCTACAATAATAAATAAAAAACGATTTATTTTCCACTTTCTGGTTCTATTTTTTGTGTATGTTACGCTGCCCTCCTGTGAGGTTTTCGAAAAACAATATGAAATTTTAAACTGACCATTTAGGCACACAGCAAATTAAATAATTACTCGCTTGCTCGGATTCTATTTTCCGTTTTAAAGTTCCGTGTTTAAGAGGAAATTAGAAACCATAACGTGGGCTTACCTCGGTAATAGAGTGTTGTAAACGTGCAATTTGTAACCATAGAAAGACTGTCAGATTTGCGAATACCAGACACCACGACTTTTTTGTTTTGACCGGAAAATAATTTCTACGATGCGGATAACGTTATTTAATCTGTAATCTCAACGCAAAAAAAAAGTGTAAGCAAATTTATCCCAGATAATATTAACTCAGAACGTAGCCAGCCAATCTTGCGCTTGTTCGGGAACTACATAATATTATTTAATACTTTAAAAAGTCCGTTGTGTGGCATCATATTACGCATAAAAAGTGTAAATAATATACGTGCCTTAGTTAAAGTTCGAACGTAGGCATGCGTGAAACTGCAAGAATAATAATTTTATAGTTTTACTAGCTGCAATGAAAATTATTACTGAACCCTTAGATGAAAAAAAATATGGAATAGGAGTGTGAATATTCAGTTTATCGAATCTGTAATTTTTCTGGTTAAAGGGCGTGTGCTCTAGTTTGTCGGCTTTAGACAGAACAGTTTTATAAACCCTGATGAGAGCCGATATCACGAAATTGCCCTGTATCAATTTTGCAAATTTGTTTAGGTATATAATTTAATTTTTCGTGACAAAGAGTTTAAAGATTTTAGGTAATTTATCAATTAAAAGAAATGTGGATTTTCACCTAATTATTTATCCTCATGCCGTACATTGTCACAAAAAAACGAAGTACGGAGCTGAAACAAGTTAAAAAAGTTACACTCTAAAGTAAAAAATTTAAAATTTACAAAAATGTTCTTCGTTCTTTTACAAATCCTTGTAAAATTACTAACATATTATTCTCTGTAAAATCATTCGTTTGTAAAGTTACAAAGGTTACGTTTGTGATACTACAGTTCCTGCCATATTTTTGTAAAAATTACAAGGCATTTCTTTGTACATTCGCATACTGTTTTAAGTATACACCAAAAATTCCCTTTGTAAATGATATGTATGTAATGTTACAAGAATTTTCTTAAAAGAAAAATTTGTAGTCTACCAAATTACGATTTCGTGGAAACAATATAGTATAAAAAAATCACTCATTTTGTAGCGCATATTTTTGTAATGTTTTCATAATGAGTGCATACTTTAAAATAAAAAATAATGGTATTATAAGTGAAAGTACTGTGCATTCAGTATATAGAAATAAACTTATATCATATAATACCGAGTTGAAGATGGTGTAAGGGAAAGATGCGGGTTTGAATCCAAATGCCACCACGGCTCTTTTTTCTTATTTTCAAAATAATTCCATGTAATATTTATTTCTTTAGTTATTAATTGTATGAGTGTGGTGTTATTAAAATAAACCGGGAATTTGAAATTTTATTTTTTCCTTTGTTGCATTTACAACCACAAGGCCATCGATTGTAATTTTACAAACGTAATTGTACTTTGTATTTTTTTCACAAAGACAAATTTTGTTGTTTTACAAAGAATTACTTTGGAAACTGGGTTTCCAAATATTTTCTGTTTAAAAGTAAAATTTTTTACTGTGTACAGAGCGATTCTATAAAATCAGCTTCGGTTTATGTTAAAAAAATTCTCAGAAATGTAGAAACTCGGGCCCAAGCCCTTATTAATAATCATACTATTACGTAAATTATTACTTTTACTATAACAAACGGAAATGTAAGTGTACGCATGTTTAGTGAATGTAATTACACACAGAAACACTCATTTAATTCGAACGAAGCTACGCCAGTGTTTTAGCTGCATTTTGATGAATATTTAATATCCTTTAGTGGTATTTAACATTAATTAATACACAGAACGTAATTTCGCACTCTATAAACCCTTGCCGTTCATGCTCGCTGCATCTGTATTAAAAAAGAGAACGAATGTATATGAAGATACTAGTCAGTGGTGCCACTTTGAAGATAACATTTGAAATCTTATTTCTTCAACGTAAAATTCTATAAGAAATTCTGGCACATAAAGAGGCATTCAAAAATTTTGGCAGTGGTAAACTTAAGTATTACGTATTTTATATTCAGTTCTAAGCAGACAAACCTTAATTTTTTTTTTTTAAGTTTACCAGTATTATTTTACGTTTTCAACATAGAATATTATACGAATTTATGTTTTACAGACATTGTTAAAATTAATTATTTGAGAAATAATTTCTTTTGCTTTGATTCATAGTCAAATGTTAGGGGCTGCAATAAATAGTGAAATGCAAAGCCTGTATTTACAGACAAAAAATACTTGTGTAAAACTCCGCAGAATATACAGGTTAGTTTTCTTATTAAATTGGCGAATTCTTGGAGGTTATGTAAGTGCAAAAACCTTCATAAAAAAAGGGGATAAAGCAGTATGATAGTCTACTGACATATGGAAGACGCAATTTCCTGACACTTAAAAAAGATTGGCAAAATTATAGTACCTTAAGTCATATAAAATTACTTTGGCACTGACACACATGCAATTTTAATGCAAGAAAACTAATTTATTTTAACATGTCAGCTAGGTGATTTTGTAATTTGCTCTCTACATTATGTGTACGTATATACATATAACTAGTTTTCTTACTGACATACCATTGGTAAAATTACTGTCGAATATATCTGTTCTACGTGACAAATTGCTGGTATATAAGCTACCGATTTCCCAACTTATAAATTATAATATTTAAGCACGAAACAACTGTATACTCTATTATAAGAATACTTCCAGATATCGCGTATTGACAATTTTTCACACACTGCAGTATAACGCTTGTTTTGTACTTTTGGGTATCACCTGGTTAACAGTACCTACTTCAGTCATGCGAAATAATATCGTCGTTCCTTTAAAATCTGTAAACTGTTTCAAAATTAAAAACTTAATTTGATTGTTAAATAGCAATATTTGTTTATAAATTCAAACGTTTAGTACTTCTTACTATAGAGTGCAAATATTAGAACTAAAATATATAAGATCTCATCCGACAACTTCCCTTAAATAGCTAATAACAACATTCTTCGATATCACCAGTTCGTGTGGAAATAATTAATTCTTTAACTAATCACTGATGTAAAATTTTCATTAATTATTTTAACATTTTGTAACGAAATACGATAAAAAGTATGTTTTTGAATATTTGTAGTTTGCGAGATCAAAGAGGCTACACGAATCTAACTATGCTAAGATAACTTGGAGAAAATTTTGGTCAGAACTTAACCGGGCGTTTCTTAGCGCTAGTGAGAGTTTTATGAGGTTAGTGTGAAGAATCACTAGAATGTGAGGACCACAGATAAGAAGTTACAGAAGACAAGTTAAGATTTAAATTAAAATTTTAAATTACAAAAATCCTAATCACAGGATACTACATTTCAAATCGATCAGACCAGTTGAACTGTTCACATTCACTAAAAAAATTAGAAAAGAGCTGATAATATTTAAACGGCTGAACATATTTTCTTGAATCATAGCTAAGAACACTCTTGATCAAGTCAGCTTTCAAACGAAAAATCTAAATCAACATCGGTTCGTTCGTTTAGAAACTACGATGCCACATACAGATACACAGATACACATGCAAACACGTAAAATTTATAACACCTATATCTTTACGTCGGGGGTTAAAACTAATGCTCTAACTGCAACGATTGTTACATTTCCTTGGTGAAATAGTGTGGATAAACGCCACTGTCGCTCTGTCCCTCCTCAGAAAACCAAGAGTGAACCAAGTACAAAATAAAATCAGTAAAAACAAACAAAACTGACTGCAGTCAACAGATAGCCTGTATAAAACATATAAAATTGCAATCGCACAAAATACAAATTATCAAAAATTAAAAGTTCAAACCAAATTACACAACGAACAAACCAACAGAACTGGAAAAAACTCAGGTCGTTAAAATTATATAAGTTCTAATTATTCTCATTTTTAACGTCTCCAATATTTGCTTTCGTAAAATTTTTTGTTTCACTTTTATCTGTACTTCAAGAAAATTTTCTCACTGGTACCGTGCATTCGGTCACAAGTTTGTATCCTATAACTTGTTAACTCATTAAATGGAAAACATGTTCTGCAGTATACAGTTAAAGTGTTTGAGAAAACTCCGTACACTCTAGAAACACTTTATTTGCCAGCAGCACAATGGTAGTTGCGCCAAAGGAAAAAATGTTTGTGTATCAACGATTACATAGTATATTTCTTCAAAAAAATTGTTTGCTATCGTATTAATTATCACAATATTTTGTGTTGGTCTAGTGATATTATTGGTAAAAATATATTGTTATTTTTAATTTCCCATAAATGTATTTATTTTTCTTTACACGATATGGAAAATAATATTATAATGAAGAATATTATTAAAAAAATAATGTAAAGAAAATCTAAGTAGCGTAAAATAAAGTTACTTTGCACCACCAGATTAATTTAATATAATAATTATTAGATGTTATTCACTCTGAAGTTTTCTATAGCATTAAAGTTGGCGAAGGAAAAGACTTCATAAATTTAAAAGGCTATAACATTTACTGAAAACAAAAACTTGTGGTGCCAAGATACCTTGAAGTCTTGCAAAGTAACCCCACTTTCCTGTAAATGTTTTTTATTTTTATTTTTTTCTTTGTAGCTAAGCAAGGGTTATTTTACCGCAATCCGCAAATAGAGAAGTTTTTATCTGATTTCTTAGATAGCGAGGAGTGACCCCAATTTTAAAGTGTGTCTTAAAAGCACTGCCAGGACGAACGTGCGGTATTTTCCTACCTCGTCTCTGACAATCTTTGAGACCGGGGGAGTTCCTCTGACCCGAGGTAGTTTCTGGTCGCGTTTACAGCCAACCAAGAGCATCATTTGCCCTCGTTAGATTCTGAACAGTCGCATACAGGAGTGAGAGAAACAGAATATTGCAATCTATCTGGTCGTCTCTTCGCTGGGTGTGGTGGTGTGGGGAAGTCCTTGTCGACCGAAGCAATGCGTGATTGAGTGCATTTGCGGGCAAAGGAAATCGATGCTTCTTCCCATTTCTTTGCGTCGCTTCTTTTCATCGAGACGCGTCTCATCACCATGTTTGGTTCACAGGGCTTGCCGAGGAGAGGGGGAGGGGTAGGACGAAGAACTGGAGTAGGTGCGGTTGACTCCCGCCAAAGAAACTGCCTTAGGGGGGAGCGGGGTTCCATTTCCCCTCCTCACATGCTTCGCTGGGTTTCAATCAAATTTCCAGTTTTTTTTTTTTTTCCAAAAATTTATATTCCACTGCCTTCGCCGCACCACTGTCGCCAACCTATCACCTCGAACATTCGTGAATTAAGCTTGTGTATTTGGTTGGCGACAGATGTGTGAGTTTCCTCTTTTATTCTTCCTTCGAGCCTTCCGAACCGCCTCTTTTATAACTGAACCCTTGTTTAACATAGAATTGAATTTTTGATGGCAAAGGGAGCGAAATAACGTTACCAATTGTAGCTGGAAACCATTTTGTGAAATACCATGTGCAGTTACAGATATTGCAACATGTGAAATATCATCCACTTAATTAATTACTTACAATCAATCTTAACGTAGCAAACAGTTAATTTTAAGTTGCCTATTAAAGCGAAAAACTATTATTTAGGTTTTTTACAAGGTCACGTAGATTTGTTATAAGATTCTAATATGATTCATTCGTTAATATTATCTTAAATGCATATCTAAAATAACATACAGTACAACAGCACCATTGATTCGAGATTTTTTAACCTTACATTATAAATACGAATAAAGAAATTTTACCACGCGATATGACACAATTCAGTGATAACAGAGATTTTTTTCAAGAATTTTTTTTTAATTTACGCCCCTGTTTAATACAGGATAGGTCCAACAAATGGTCACAAAAATAAGAAATCGTTTTCTTTCTTCTACACAAAAAGTACAGTATCAGTACCATGAATACATATCAATTATTTTTTCCAGAATAAATACATTATATGTATTAAAATTCATGCATAGTTTTTGCATGTTGAAAAAACACACGTTAGAAGGTTTTTGTAAACCACTTCTTTTGGAAAAAGAAAACACCACCAACAACATAAATGTACGTGTCTGCGTCAACAATTTTGTATAGAGTATTGCATAATCATCAGCAGTTCTTTGAGAAAGTGGTCGTCGAATATTAAGTCTAAATGTGAAAATAATTCCAGTATCTATACTGTATGAATCATGACGTAACACGAAACATATGTTCCATCATGCACATTGAATTACATTATGTTAATAGAATAAATATGTTGCTATCCTAGTGGAAATTGCATTAAAACCCTTGTTTGGACAGTCCCAAAAACACACATCTGACTTTAGGCTTAAGCTTGTAATGTTTCGAAGACTATAATTGCAGTGTAGGACAAGATAATCCTGCGGTAACGTAAACAATATGTGATGCACGTATTTATGCAGCAACTTTTCAGCCGTATGCTATAAACATAGGCTCCTCATCATTGACAATATTGAATGCACTCCTTCTCTTATCAAACACTCCCTTTCTTAAAACAACAAACGTCTTGAAGTAACTATTCCGCTCCTTCAAACAAGTTGAATAACTCAAGTACAACCATGTCTCTTTCTCTTTCCATCTTCAAAGCAGAAAAATCAAATAGTGAAGAAAATCACACATCAGAAAACGTTCGAATAAAAGAACTCTTCAAAGGAAGGAAGAAACAACTTGTAAACAGACAATTGTATTAAAATGACGAAGACAACGTTATATATATATATATATATATATATATATATATATATATATATATATATATATATATATATAGTGGACAGAGCCTAGGCTAGAAGAATATTAGAATAATTTTTTTAACGAATATTTTGGAAAACGAATAAAGATATTTATTTGCCACACATAAGAGGTGATTATAAGAAGATTTGAATCTAAAACAAAACTCTTGCGTAAAACAGTCACGAACACATAACATATACCAAACAAAAATATTAGAAAGTTATAGGTTTTTAATGTATGCTACTAAGTCAACATCACTAATCAAACAGTCGCTCTTGGTACTAAAAGAAAAACCTTAGCGCTTTTTGTTCTTTAAATTTACTTTTCAAACTTGAAAATATTCCTATTTGTATACAAATCTTCAGCGAAATATGTAGGAATACGCTGTAAATGCAACCAATTCATGTAACCTGTATATAGTCTACATTTTACGTATCACAATGTTGTTCTTAAACATATATTTAAGATGGTCCTGCATTAGTAGACAGGTGAACCAAGGGTCAAATGTTAGATTCCCGGCCAGGGCGAAAAATGCACAGTCAATTCCCGGGTTCAAGGCTGTGTGCTCCTCAGATGTTCAAACAAGCCTCCAGGCTGAAAACTCATCTTGAAATTTTAAGCCATACAGTTGGCAATGCCCGAGCATTTTACTGGAATGTCAATTTCGCTTATTTCCACCCGACATAATCTGGTTTTGTCAGTAAATGAAAACATATATTACTCTGTCCCCTGCAACTAAAATGAACCCATCAAGTTCACTCCCCCAGATCCGGTATGCACACATTACGAAATCCTGTGCAGTGTTTCGAGGAGAAGCGGCTGCTGTTATGTAAAATGAGGAGGCGCTTACTGTACGGGGAACTAGGCGCATGTTATGTAATAGCTTCCCAAGATGGACCTCGCTTAGAGAGCGGACAATGATAACAATATTCCGAGAATGCGGTCGTCTCCAACGATGTGGGAGGAAAACCAAGTCTCCTTCACAATGCTCTCATACATAAAAAAATATATAGCAATATCCGGCCACTAAACTTACATATGCCTTTTATCTATAAAGAGAACACATTTTATGTACTGGTTTATTTTTTTCGGTTATCATCTAATGTCTACTTTTCTACCAGTCTTATTACAAACATAGCTCCGTGAGGAATAAACGAAATGTAGAGGTTGTACCGTTCTCGAAAGTATACATCTCAGATCATTAAAAAAAATTACTGTTATTGACATTATGGCCTTCAAAAATTCTCGCTTCATCGGGAACAACCTGTTCTAGTGTAGCTAAATACCGAAGAGTATTATCTTTTTCTATATCACACTCACTCTTTACCTACACAGTCATTTTGAGATACCATACATTTGGTAATTTAATTATACATATCTGATTTATTTATTAAAAATAAATACGTTCAATAAATAAGGAGCAAGCTTCGAAAACCGGGCACGTTCATAAAAATTTGGAAATAAACTTTAAATATTTTTATGAATTTGTGAGTTATCCGCGATATAAAAGTCATATTTATCTAAACAAAATTATCACTCCCATTAAAAAAAATGTTTATAGGCAGTTCACTATAAACAGACCACTCAGCAGAACTTGTAATTAATTTAAAATATGTTTTATTGGACCAATATATGTTAACTTTTGAGAATGTTGAAACTTTTACACTGGTTTTAGTTACAAGGAAGTTTTCATTTTAAAAATAGTAAAGATGGCTGTAAAACGGCTGAAAGAAAACTTTATACAGTGCTCAGTTTTTCGTGAACGGCCTGTAAATTAGTAATTGTATGCAAAAATATATCACGTCCATATAATGATAACTTTGCATTTAGAATAGACACAACAGCTGCAGCCAATAGGAAGGGTTAGAGTTAGGAAAAACCGCCACCGAACTTTAAAGCCAGAATCGTTTATAGTATTCACTCAAAAGTACAAATAACATGTGTTTAATAACGTGAGAAGTATGATATTTGTTTACGGCATATACATTTAATATAAAATTAATATAAAAAATTACGTACTTAATAAACATGCCCTTTTTCATTTTCGTTAGTGTCGTAATGTGTGTGTGTGTGTGTGTGTGTATATATATATATATATATATATATATATATATATATATATATATATTAATTTAGTAAACGTAACACGATTGAAGTTTGCTCCATCATATAGGAGTAGTAGCCATAAGAAGGGAATTATTTTACTATATTATTGTTTATATAAATATGCAATCTATCATTATATGTTGTTATTTTTAAGTTTAAGTGTGTATCAAAAGTAATACATTTTGAAATGGCCAGATCACGTACTCTAAGTGTATTATACTTACAACAAAACATTGACTGTAAAATCCAGAACATTAATTTTTAAATAGTATAAGGGTGACCTTGCGATCATCCATTAACATACCTGCCCTCATTCAGTGATATTCTGTATACAAATTCTCTTTCTAAATTTTCATTAATCATTGCTTAGCTTCATAACATGACATTTATTGAGGATGTAGCCACGAAACATTAAATTAACATAACATCGAATGTAAGAAAATTAACTAAAATGACTTAGTTTTATTCTAATTAAATTAACTTAAGTCAATTTACATTAAATAATAAGAAAAGCGCTGAAATAAAAAAAAAATTCCTGTAGATATAAAAGTTATTAATTTGCTCAAATTGGCGCTCGGGCCGTGTGTTACGTCTGTAATTTCTTAGAATATTGTGTTGCTATAAATATGACTATTTTATATTAATTCAGAAAATAATACATCCGTTTATTAACTTCTGTACTGAACGTTACTTCACTATACTTTGACAAGATTTGTTTTAGAAAGGATTATTAAAAAACAATTTATTGTATTACTAGCCATGTCATTATAATAAGAACGAAAATATTTTGAATTTGTTAACCGTCTGAAAGGAAGGCAAGTCTAAAACACAAAACATGAGGAATTTACACGATTTAAAATAATGTCAGATTTTTTTCAACTCGAAACTTTCTGCTGTTCAGTTTCTTATAGAATTAAATTTTACCATATAATTGATATTTAATGATTTACTGGAAGTAAAAGTTAGTTAGAACAAGTACGTTAAAATAATAATACGATTAACTCCAAACATATACTTAGACACAATTATATGTATTGTATTACAGCACAAATTATCTATGAACATTGAAGGGCAGTTTGATAAACATATATGTTTTTTTTTGTTCGCAGGATTAATAGTAACCTTCTTCAAAATAATAAAATAATTAATCTGCAGGAATCAATTAATTAAGATTTTTTCTCTCTGAGACATTACCAGAACTCATAAATTATGGCGTTCAATATATTTTATGTTTTTAACGCTTTTAAAATATTACATTTAGACAATCATGACTAATAAATTTTGAAAAACAACTCTCAATACTTTTACTAAAACATTAATATAATTTTTAAATTAAATTAATATAGTAATACCAATAATTTAAATAATAATAATAATAATACAGCAAATGATTTTGTAAGCGTGACGACTGAATTCACACGATGTCTTTATAGAAGTAGTTTTAGTACTACATTATGTTTTTAAATTTTCGATGAAGCAGAGCTGCAGAAGTGTACATAAGTCATTGTAACAAGGGGCAGTAAATTTATGTTTACCAAAAATCAGTGTTTCCGATTTACAGTTAACGATTGCCCTGGTGCAAATTGTATCTTCGACTGAGAAAAAGAAACACTCTACATGCCATAAGGCAATGTTCGTATCACCTAAACATTTATGAAATATATTACTATGCTCTCAGGGCGTAGTATAAATTTTTTGCACGAAGAGTCTAGGTGTTGATAGAATATTACTTTGCCCAGGAGAACTCGTTTTAAACACGCGAGGAAAAATAATCCGAAAAAGCGTGGATATTCAAAACTCGGAGTTACACGTTATGCCGGTCATTTTCAAGAGTGACAGCGGCAATTGCGTCGTCCTTTCGTGACGTCGAGGATTACGTCGAGGAACTAGGGGGGGGGGATAAAAAATAACGCAGTTACGTGTCTATTACTTGGGCAGTGGATGTTATTGTCGTCGCGTCGTAAAGGCCGGCCATGTTGCGAGCATGTTATCACTCGGCGCTGCGAGGAGATTATCAGAGCGAGGCCCGTTATAACGTGCGTATCACGACGCGGAGATTGACGTTATAGGAGAGGGTTGGAGGTGTTTGTGATGAAGATGCGTGCAGTGGGAGAAGGGGGGATAGTAAAGCGACCTGGTTGGTATCATAACACAGCAAACAACACCCCCTTCCCCTCTTCACAACTACCCCCTTGGTCATATCCCGCGAGATTGGTCCAACTGCATGCTGGATGGAGAGATCCCGCCATTAACCCGTCCCCGGCGCGCGAACACACACGCGCGCACAGTCGCCGTTCCGCAGCGCGCAAATGTTTGGCTGATTAAAACTGGACCCGTAAAGTGGGTGCCGCGCGTTTTACAGTAAGGGTTGTTGGTAGGGGGATGAACGATATTTCTTGCGGTCGACGGTGCTATGAGCTGCCTGTGGTTTCGATCGGCGGCGCTCAAAAGCCCCCCACCCTTCTCCCCAAAGCCAGACGAACGCGAACTGCGCGATATTGATTGGAGCAGCCTGGAATGCAATTCGGAGCTAAACGCTCTCGAACCCACCAGCTCCCCCTACTAACATAGCCCTTCAATACCCACTACAGCGCGGGCCATCTGGGCTAGTGTGGAAATATCGCCGTGAATACAAACCCCCACCACAAACTCTAACACCCGACCAATCATCCGGTGCTCAGTTCTGTATAGGAGTATAACTCTTGCTAGAATGACCGTAGCTTGGCCACATTTCATTCTCTCCGTGAATGAGCGCGTGTTTTTTTATCGACGAACGGCACCCGTACGAATGTACAAAATTTGGTCCTCTGTTTTCCGAGCCTACACTGTCAACATTTTAAATTTAATGGAAAATTTAGGGCAAGTTGCTTAACTGCTTCGTTACACTGCATATACGTCAAGAAAAACATCCAACGTTTCTGAAATATTTACATTATTATTTTTAATTATTTGCTTTCCCGACATGCGTTGTAATACTCATTAAATTTTTAGGATACCCCGTTTTGCCCCTCTGTCGTTTTTGGCCTCTTGCGCCAATTTTTAGACAGAAACATTCGTTGGCACACGTGCAACAAATCACAAAAAAAAAAATAAATAAAATAAAAATTCACGCAAAAAATTTGGGTGCCCAATTTTGTATCTTCACCTTCACCCTTCCCTTCCAGCCATATTTGTGAATTTTTTTTTCGATAGAAACCTTTAACATCTCACCAAAGTTTCATCGAATTCGATGAATGGTAGCTACAGGAGCGCGTTCTGGACACAGACATTTATTTCACACACACACAGTCACGGGCTACGTATATTATATATCTAAATAATAAAATTATATAAATTTTTAAATTTTCTCTATCTTTTAGAATTCAAGAAAATTTGAAATTTTTTATTTCAAATTTCAAGTTCAGTTTTTCTTATCTACAAAAA
>PNEQ01114222.1:18832-53134 GCA_003012365.1 Medauroidea extradentata
TTTTTTTTTTTTTTTTTTTTTTTTTTTTTTTTTTTTTTTTTTTTTTTTTTTTTTTTTTTCATATCTTAACATAGTTCATAACACTTTTCTTCGGTGCGAAATATTTCATTTCAGAAATTCAAATGTTATTTTCCTTACACAAAACCGTTTTATGAAAATGTGTATTTTGACATGTCATTATACGAAAACTACAGAAACTAAAATACGTTATTACTGTAAAAAATATTCACAATGTGCGTTAACGAATCAAACGTTATAATGAACATAACTTAAAAAAATTTTAGTGGAATCCTCTTTAAACAGGCTGATTTGCTACGTACTAATATTAATACAATACTTAGCTATTGTTTTCATTTCGTCGGGGCTGAACACATATATTTGTGATGAGAAGTTACCGACTGTACAGATTTGCTTACAAAGGCAACCCTGCCTATTTATAAAAGTTTGAGCAAAACCTAAATTACTTGTTCGTTTTGCAAAAAAAAAAAAAAAA
Source organism: Medauroidea extradentata (assembly GCA_003012365.1). NCBI lineage: Eukaryota > Metazoa > Arthropoda > Insecta > Phasmatodea > Phasmatidae > Medauroidea > Medauroidea extradentata. The sequence goes on from PNEQ01114222.1 coordinate 19,326, forward strand.
AAAAAAAAAAACAACTCTGACTTAACGTTTAGAAATTATATAGAATATTGAATCTGTTATGAATAAATAATTAAAGACGTTCGGCCTGTATTTATATGTCTAAGAAGACATGCATTAAAGCAGTTCAATTTACAATTTAGTAGAATTTACCTGTCGCCAAATAGTGAGACGTAGATTTTAAGGTTGTACAACACGTTATGTATTTCTACGCATGAGATCGCTTCTATTTGTTATGCAACGACGTTTTAAAAAAACGCTTTTAATTCAGAGATCATTTAAAAACTGAAAGTGAATATGCTTATACGGTAGTTATATGAGGATTGGCAAAATCGGTAAAAACCAAGTAAATTTATAAATAATTCACCACGTGATCCAGCAATTTTTTACTTAATTTTAATAAATTAGACAGTGTAGTTATATAAATGGCTTATATAATAGTTATATCACCGACAAAAATTTAATAAATGTGGAACTTATTTTATTTCCTACTAATAAAATACTGTAAACACATTTTATGAATATTTGTGTTGAAAACTCTTAAAGCAAAAATCTTTACGAACATTAGGTTTCAATCCGGTACAAATTGAGACATATTAAAAAATATAATTGCTAATATTAAATTATAAACCTCTTTGCAATTATGTTGTCTGACGTTATGCTCTGTCAAAAATGTAGTTAGTAAAAGTAAGAATTTTGTTAACCAATTACCAAATATATCTGTAAGTTTCTAGCCAGTGCTCCTGTACTAAACACGAAGTAAACGTTGTGACATAACAAATTAAATGTACATCAGTTTATGTATTAATATTCCGTTAAATCGTCGTGATCATCAAGCTGACAATTCTAATTACAAAAACTAGTTAACAATGGTTATCAGTATTTATAGTAATATAAAAGAATTATACTTGTATTATATTCCAATTCGTGTCATTGGATTTGCGATACGCGTACTTGAACACCCGAATAGTTTATCGTAATTAGCGTAGATTTTTCTAGTAAAATTTGATCGACGTACATTTTTCTTGCTCGTCATTCTTAAATCAGTACCACTTCATTTCAAGAAAAATGCATGGGTATCTCAGACTTTAATGCCACCAACTGCTATTACCGAAAGGGAAAAAAAAAAAAAAAACAATTTTTTTTTAATTTACTACAAACACATACTTTGTAACTTAACAAATAAATTCAATTCTGAGAAAATTATTAGCAATATCAAGGCGTTTATAAAAACACAAACATGTCCTCCGCAAATGATTCAAACATGCCAGTAACTAATCCAAAAATATTTTCACTGATAAATTTTTGAAGCATCAATTTCAGTTCAACTGAGGAGATACAATTTCATTTTTATTTTCCAAAATGATTATAGACGCAAATTAACATTTCTTGCACACTAATGATGAATACTAACGAGATAATATAACTATGTTTTTAAACTTTTTTTATAAACGGAAGTATAATTTGAATCGAAAATAGACCGAATAATACTTGAGAATATTCCACAAGTTGTTAAAATACGTCGCTTATTTTTATACTACGTAAGGGTTGTCTTACTTTGTTGTGTAGCAATCAAATTACAGTTTTCTTAAAGAGTACATTATTTTATGAATTTGTTATGTATGATATGATTACAAATAAGTATTTGTTTCTTTAATGTGATATACAATATATTGCATCGTTCCTGAACTTCGATTGACTTGGGAAAGAACACTATAATCGCAATCAGGCGACAAAATGTGTTTTTATTGATAGTATATCAGTTAGAAACATCTGAAATAACATCGCTTAGTGTTTAAACAAATTTATTTATTAATTCAAGATAGGTTTGATTATACATTTTCATTCTTGCACGCTAATCAAGAACATTTTTATTCTAGCCTGTGTAATGTCACCAAATCCTGTGATTAGAAACGCATCTCTCATTAAGGGCCTCGCCTACCACGCGCTTAAAACGTGTTGCAGCGTGTTCTTAAGTACGTTTTTTAAAGAAACTATTCCACATATCCCCAATGTGTCTATGTATGAATAGAAAATACACTCCAGACGATGACTGAAGAGTAGCTTCAGAGCATCACGTCGATTATAAAAATCATTCCGGAGCTCCACAAAGTGGCTAAAAACAGCTTTTTTAACCTATATCTCTGAAAAACTGCTGACGGGATTCGTGTGAAACTAATCTAGAAACATGTAATGGAGTTTGCTTAAAACTTTTCACCAGTTAAAATAAGGGGTCACAACACTGAGAGAAAAAAATTTTTTGGTTCAACCAAATATTTGTTTATATATGTGCAACCAACGATGTAGTGTTGTTGCAAACAAATATTTAGTTGACAACCATTTTTTGTTAGATCAACAAAGCAGTTTTGCTATTTCATAATCTCATTTACTTTAAATAACTAAACCAGACGTTGAAACTATATTTCAACATTGTTGATTTAACAAAATCTGGCGTTCAACTTTGTTTGAATCAACACTACATCGTTGGTTGCACATATACAAATAAATGTTTGGTTAACTCAACAAATCCTTTTTCTCAGTGAACTGAAAGTGTCAGTCAGGCGAGTGATGTACGATACCACTGCTCGCCATTACTGTGTCTTGCTGTAGAGGTGATACCGCACCATATGAGCCGGTCAACATCGCCCTTGGCGTCGTGCCTCGCTCACACGAACACTCGACCAGTAGGCGGGCGCCTTATTTATTCAGTTCTTCACCTTCTATGCGTCTGTACAGCCTAACTGCGAGTTATGTACACTCGGTACCCCAGTTATAATGTCAAATTTGGGTTAAATTGTTGAGAAACGTATTCTAATAAAGATACTGCTAATCATCGTAGCACAGCTACACTACATAGACCTACGTAAAACATGCATGTACGTATGTGTATTTTACAGACATGTATACACATATGTTTTGTGTGAATGTATGTGTGGCTGTGTTTAGGTGAGTATGTATGTGTGTGGGCATACTATCTCAAAGAGAGCTAAAATGAAATGCGTGTGTTAATTTTATTTTCCGTTGTGCTAGCTTATAAAAAGTAAGTCAAAAATAAGTTTTAACTTTCCCATAAAATTAATTACAGTGGGAGTAATATTACTTTTAAAATCCGTTTTATAAAGAAGTTTATTATATACATATATATATATATAATTACGCTTTACGTTAAGCAACAACAGTCTGAATAATGTCGAAACAGTGAACTATAGAGTAGTTTGATTTATTTTACTTAAAAAAACTATATTTTGAAACTCTGTTACTCCCACATTAGTTCAATTTACTTACAAATTAAAAATAAAAACATTTTTGACCTACTTTCTCATAAGCTATATCAAGTTAACACGCTCACTACACCCGGAATCACCCTGTACGTACTTCTAACATATTGATACCATCTTTACACGATAGTCTTGTTGCTAAAAAGTAAAATGTAATCACTTTAACTGCTTCTGATTATATTAATAAGCAGCTATGTCAAATTATTATATTTTGTACCGAGCATTATGATTTATTTGAATTCGTATTAAAATACTATAATTAAGGGACTTGGCAAACAAAGTGGAATCGTTTATACTAGAAATGCAGCACAAAAGCAAATTAACATTTTTGCGGATTTTGTTTCCTAACTGCAATAAAATGTATCTCGTGTTTGCTTTAATAGCGGATCATATACGGAGGTCGTTAACATAAGAAAGTCTAAGCCGGATTACGGATCCAGAAGACGGTAAAACAAAAAGGACATAAAAAATTGCCGGAATAATTAATTTGCCTCGGGCGCCTCCAGGCGAAGAGAAGAGTTTCTGCAAAAAAAGATTCTCAAGACAAAGAAGAAAATAACAAGTCAACTGAAATGTTTCATTTGTAAACAACTACCAGTAAAGAAACTGAAATAACGAATTACATTCTTTGCTCCGTATAATATTGCACAGCAACATTCATTTGAAGTAAACATTTGGACATTTTTCTGAGGCTTAATTTAAGAAAGACGGAAGTTTGCTGTCAACAGTTTTTTTGTTTATATTTATAAAATTGTTTATTTCGAAATGCAGAAGATATTTTCCTTCGCATTTCTCAATCATAGTTTTATTCACAGTACATATTGTTTGCTGTCGATATTTCAAAACTCTTGCAAATACTTGTTCACAGTAAACAAATTTTATATTAGCTCTTAATTTCTACCACAGGATATACTTAATTCACCCCACAGTTCAAATAAATATGTGCATGTTTTAATTAAAGAAAGTGAAAATTGAAGAGTATTTATTCATTACGTAAAGAGATAGTTAATATATTACTGGAAATTACTGAACGATATAAAGTTCTTGACGTTACTTCGTAGCTTAAAAGCAAAATCGTAGAAATAATATTTTTAAATGTTAACAAAATTACAAATGCTACAAATATTAAGCAAAACTTGTTTGCAGTGTACCTATTATTTCTGGCTGTGTAAATAGAAACGGTTGCTACTTTAAACAGCGGTAATTATTTTACTAAATTTTTGTAATTACATTCTTCAAAAGTACTGTAATAATTCTACGTAATTTGCCATAATAATAATGGCTAATTGTACCGTAAAAATGTTAAAAAATGTCTATATTTTAAATGAAAATATGCGCTCAGCTTTCCAAATATACATTGCTGGCGATTTAAATCTAAACGATTTAAAGTGCAGCTAGGGAAAACGGTTTTCAAATACGTTTGTAGCAAAGAAATGAAATTACCTTAAACAGGAATTTATTGATATATTTCTGTACATTTAACGAGACGTTGCGTATTATTGATTCTTCTTCAACTATTCACAGTGAAAGAGAATTTGCACTGTTCGCAAGTGGACACTAACGGTTTAAATATAAAAAATATATCGTGACACTACTTAGAGATGTGGTAAGGTGAGAGAGTTTTACGGCCCTTTAACAACGAGGTTTTAAGAGCCCATGAGGGTGAGGTGAGGTAAAAGAACAACACGACAGACATTTCTGCGTCGAGATTTAAACCCAGGACCTCTAGCACCGTAGATCGGCGCCTAATCAACTACGCTACGCGACAACACTACGTAGTATACAGACACAAAGAAAATATAAAAAAACAACAAAAAGAATTATTCCGTATTTCGCCAACAAAATTCTTGCACCGGCAGCAAAAACAAAGTTTACAACACAGTTAAATTTTTTTTTTTTTAAATTTAAAAGTTTTCGTTAAATTTCACTGGGTGTCAAATATGATATTTATACTAATGAAAAATTAAGATCTGCAATATACGTCGTGTTTTTTTTATCCAGGATAAAGTGGGTGATTTTAAATCTCTGATTATAATTTGGCAGCTTTATATTATCAGCATATAACAACTGTTTCACATAATTTTCTGTACATCTTTGCATTTTTGAGAGTAGTTTTTGAAAATGTTGTAGGTGTTTACTGCAATGTTAGTCAATAATAGCATACGTGACTATTACATCAACTAAGAAAATAGTCTTTGATTGTAATGTGTACATAGTAAAAATATTAAAAGCCCCTATATGTATTAGAAAGTACTGACGTACCGTAAGTAAAATATATGTAACTAGCACCGGTGTTCAGGCGTTCACTATATGAGGAGCAAACTTCAAAACCAGACATGTTCAAAATCCCTAAATTGAGTTAAATGCTCTTTCTAAATAAACACGGTGTGTTACATACGAACATGAACTCAGACTTTAGAAACAAAACATGTCTTATTGAAATTAGTACGTTTATTCTCAGTTAGTGCTATAAAATTTTATGTTCATTCACTTTTTTCCGCAGCTAGACAAGACGGACATGTCTGGTTTTGAAAGGTTGCTCCTCATATACCGTCGCAGGATTTCGGGAATGATTCCCTACAGGAAATATTTTAACGACTAGTGCTTACATTTGCCATCCAAGGGTAGAAAGATTACCAGAAAATTTGCCTCTCAGTATAATTATCACCTAGTATAATGCACGAAGATTGCTACGACATTGTAATTACCATGAAGATTTTTTATATCATAAAATACAATTTTAATGTTAAACTTCCGTGGTGATTTTAGAATAATTTTTTACTTTCGTAAATATGTAATTCAGCATTTTCGTAAACATATTTTTCGTAAGGTATAAGTTTGTGTATAACATAAGTTCATAAACACACTTTATTTTTACAGTATACAGAAATTAGAGCATATCTCAGAGGTACCATTAAACTAATATTTTTTTTTACTTTAAATTTGGCAAGGAAATATTCAAAATGGCTCGCTTAACTATGAAAACGCTATTGAAGTGAGTGGTACATAAGTAGCAGCAAATCGTCGCAAGTTCACTTCGCCAATTCAAACTCTTATTTTCTCCCGCGGCATCGCCAGGGCCAACGACGGCTGCGAAATGCGAAGGATCCCGATAACGCATTTCCATTATGCGGCCTGACGGGTGACAAATGACTGGCGCGAGGCGACGAATCGAAACACGAACCAGGGCGCCATTCATACCCGCACGGAAAGCTTTTTTCCTCTCCAATTGGCTGGGACTTGAGTTATTGGCGCGCTTCCGACAAGATGCTCTTCCTGTGAGGTCGACGCCTTGCTAGAAGTACATCGCATGTCACAGTTCCACTGTCTCCGAGGCGGTAGGGGCGATCAAGACTGGCGTATCTAGTACAGTTTCGCCTCTACGTACCAGGCAGTAAACTGCCGTACATTCTATTCATCGTAACTAGCTTCAACTGTGCCCGTGTTGATTATGGCTTAAAGACGAAGATTAATATGAGTTCTATGAGTATAAATACGTACGTTCGAGAACAGCGACTTTTTTTATTTAAAAAAATCATCACCCAAAAGGTATGTGAATATATCTAAATTTTTACATACACATTCTTTTTTAGATGTGAAATTATGTAAAAATTAACTTGTTTGCTCATACTTTTTGGATAATGACTTTTTTCTCATTTTTTAATAAAAAATTTAATATATAATATATCTTAACTTATGTTACAAACTTTGGGAGGTGATTCCTCATAAAAAATGAGGTACTGTCTCACAAAGTCATTTTCGTCTAGTGCCATTTTCAAGGGAGATATGATTCCTTGAAAATCCATTTTCTGAACTTTCTTTTATCAAATATTGCAAACAACGTTACGTTAAATCCCAATTCTCTGCACAATGATTCGTGCTATCGAGATCCTCAAGTTGTGACGAAATCGCTCGTTGAAGCCCACCCCTTCATGTAAGTAACGGGGATGGCCACCCTCCCTTTAACCGGAACTTTTTTTATCGTTGGGTTTTGTGAACATTTCACGTTTTTCTTGGTGAACAGTTTTTCTAAATAACAAAAATGATCCTCTGGTCGCAAGTCGCTAGAATGCACCGTTTACGAGAAAACAATTCCTACACATAGTAAGCGGCTGCAATACACTGCATTCCTGGTATTGCATTTTTGGCACAGTTCAGTGTATTGTAAATTGTGACATTTATGCTGTAGAGAAGCTTTACTTATTGTTGAAAAGCACATTCTTATCAGGAAACTGGAAAGGAATCAGCCATGGTCATTGTTAAGGCTTATATTCCGGCGTTCGCCTGGACTGATTTCGGAAAACCATGGAAAACTGAAATCAGCAATGCTGCAGCTCGGATTAAAGCACATATACTTCCAGAGGACAATTTTTGTTACTTAGAAGTACTGTTCAGAAAGACAACGTAAAATGTTCACAAAACCCAACGGCAAAATAGCCACCCCTGTTATTCACATAGCGATTTCGTCACAACTTTAGAATCTCGATAACTCGAATCATTGTTCAGAGAATTGTGATTTAACTTAACGTTGTTTGCAATATTTGATAAAAGAAGTTTTAAAAATGAATTTCCAATGGTTCATATCTACCTTAAAAATGGCACTAGACGAAAATGACTTTTTGCTACAATACCTCATTTTTATGAGGAATCACCTCCCAAAGCTTTTAACATATGTTAAAAACATCCTATATATATATATATATATATATATATATATATATATATATATATATATATATATATATATATATATGCGCACTACTAGTTTTAAGCCCCAAGGTCTTTTTGAACTTCAGGGGAACATCTAAAGCGCGATTAGGAAGATAGTCTTGTTGTTCGTCATCGCCTTCAACAGTATGATTGATGAGGGGAAGTAACAACATTTAATCTTGAACCCAGTCATGTAACTGTGTATTTTACACCCCAGCCGCCAATTGAAGAAATAAATGATATTTATATGTTTATACTTCATGTTCTTTAAACACCTCTAGTGTTATAGCCTTGCTTCAGAATGACGGTGGACTATCACATTTGTCATTAAACAAATGATTATGAGTAGAAGCGGTAAGAAAAGTAATGTACAGTTGCCACGTGAAGATTTGTAACTCCTACCAGATTACTAGGGGCTCCTGATTTTCACGAAAATATTTTGGCACCTCTTTGTTTCAATGTCTTATGTAAACATCTGCAGCTCTGCTTTCTGGTTATTTGCAGCGTGTCTCTCTTCAAAGTCGTCACTTAATACGCTGTTACATTCAGAGCAAGGTTACTGCGACACCAAACATATGTGGATGGTGGGTTTAACATCATGACCCTGAAAGATAAAAACATCAAATCATATAACACGAAGCAAATCTCCGGGTGTGCATGTAGGGCATTTAAACAATGTTGTGCAAATATCTTCTCGCGAATGGGTCCCTACAGATTTTTTATACTTTTGATACATATGAGGTGTTAGTTAAATTACAGCTTCTATAGTGATTCTCATTATATGCACGAGCAATACGGCCGACTGTTATCCACAGATCTCTCGCTTTATCGCCTCTAAACAACAGGAGGTTAACTCGCGTGGAGTGTTTTCTTCGGAATCTTGCCTGAATGTGTATTTAATGGTTGATCACTTATTAATTTTGTACGATAGATTATAAATACAACTCAGGTGTCAACGTTGGATTCGCAACCATTTTAGAATTTTCATATCCGAGTTTCCTGATTTCGGATTTCCATAGTTTCCATAAATCTCTCCTGGCAAATTCTAGGAAAAGTTCCTTAACAAATGTCGTGGGTGATTATCCTCCCACTTCACGTCATAGGGTCAAGTTTTGTGCCTGTGAATTTAATAGTTACGTGTTGATGAGACGTTAACACCAACTCACCTCAACCTGCATTACTTTCATAACGCACTCCGTTTAGCTGTCAAACACTTTTGTTTCCTCACGTGATATTTGACATGTGGAGGAATAATTTTAAAAATGTAATCAAAGGTTTGATTCTTAGTCCGACTATGCCAATTTAGGTTTCCCATAGTTTCCGAAATATTTCCACGCATGTTCTTCTGCCATATTTTCTCGCTGTACTGGCGTGAAAAGATTTTGGTTAGTTCTAAAGGTGGAGTCACATTTAGATTGATGAATTGTCCATTATTATTACAATATTTTTACTGCAATAGCTGAAAAAATATGATCGTATACCTTTAACAGTAGGCATATATATTTGGTATAAGTTATACAATTTTTACATTCGCATTACATGACGACAGGGGAAGACTATACTTATAATTTAAAAATTATATGTGACTAATTGGGTCATAAATATTGGTAAGGTACTATAGGGTTATGAAATTTTAGGGAAGAAATTGATGTATTTTTACTTTGTATCATTTTGACGGAGTATATTGTAACTTTTATTTTATTTAATGACTAATAAATTACCAATTACCAACTAGCAGTATACGTATTTTTACAAGAACGTCATTTGTAGTTCCACAAATACTTCCTTGGTTAAAGTATTATAACTTTATTACAGTGTAGTTAGTGTGAGGTCAGAATGGCCGCTCAACATTGGGCAATTACTCAACAAGCAAGGCGAGCGAGCAGGGCATTGTTGCGTGGTATGTGTCGTCGCAACAATAGTGTCGATGAGTTGTGTTGCATGAGGAGGGGGGTGTGGGGGAAGCACAGTTTGTTTCGCTAGTAGCGGCGAGCTCTTGGGGAAATTAATTTGTCCCGCACGCGTTCCAACGCTCCGAGTCGTGGATGCGTACAGCCTGGGTGTATGACTTTATGTGTTGACCCCACAACGACCTCGGAGTTGCGCGCTGACCAGTCACAAGCGAGCGTTGAGATATGTGACTGCGCTGTTGAGCATACATTGCCTGCGGGTATCGTTAACTGCAGCCGCCTTGTCGTTCGCTCGTAGCTTATGTCGATGGCCCACTTCAAAAGGGAAGCAACTCAAAATTCCCAGTTTGAGTAAAATGCACATACAATGATTTCCGTTTAGTCTTAAAATATGTCATTTTACATATTTGGTTGATGTTAAATTGAAGTAAAAGTACAGAGGCATAGCTATTTAAGGTGTTTAAAATGTTTATAGTCTGCCTTAGCTAAAATTATCACGCTTTAAATTAAAATAAATACAATTTATATAACTTTACTGGCAATCAGAACAATGTGCCATGCTAATAAAACAAGCGAATTTACGTGTTGTTTTTTTTTTTCAACTTAGTAAATTGCATTTCTGTCTGCGTGTTGGTAACCCAAACTCAAAAATGTAATTTTGAGTTGTTTTCCTTATGAACTCGGTCATTGATACGTCGGAATTTTTTTTTTTTTAATATAAAGTATTCCTTCTTGTAAATAAATACGTGCACTTTAACCTTCAATCAGTGAGAAATTAACAACTTCGGTGAAATTCCAGTCGTTTCCGTCACAAAAGAGCAACCGAAGGTTGTGAAACCTTGACTATTGTTTCATTGAGTAAAATATACTAATTAAAAAATAATAAGCTTATCTCCAGTGAATTTCACCTTCAAGTTAGCTTTCAGTGAATTCTACAGGCTCATTAGTCATGAACAGATTGTTGACTGGAATTACAGTGATTAATTACATTTCAGTGATTGTAACTCCTGTTTCGGTACTATAGTACAGAATGCCCGGAAACGTTTTATAATAACCACACGATGTCATTTCTTGAGATGAAAATGTTGGTGTGAAAATGTTGTATGACGAAATTTTAAGCGCACAATATTGCAACACAGCGCTCTTCGTCCAGGTATTATTTTATTCACGATACTTCGAGTAAACGTAGAATCATGTTAGGACTGCTCGGTATTTGAGCATGGCCTAATATAATCACGGTCACGACAGTGTAATACATGCGCACTGCAAAAAAAGGGGACTTATTACGTCATGTGCATACGGCCTCGCTCTTTAGTTTTGCAGAGGTTTCGAAAATATTTTTTACCCAAATTAACACATATATCAAAAATTCATTCTTACAGTTTTAACACTTGTATATCATCGTTTGTATCGTAATTTTTCTGTTGCAATATATAAACGGATTTTTAGATTTTTGCCTCTGAAATATCACATATTTTGTTGTCAAAATAAGCCAAAATAAAGCAAAATCATTTTTTGCTAGCAAACGGCACATTATTTTACAGAACTGCCTGGCAAAATTGTATATCGTATGACTGTACACAGTCTCAAATTTTTTCAAAGCATTTCTTTAAAAGTATTCGAGTTATTTGGAACTGTTGGAAATAAATTAAAGATCATGGCCTCACTATACGGAATTTCTAGACACCGCGTTTATAGTAAGGTGAGGTTACCGTTGAGGTCACGGTATCATACTCCAAACTAAACACTCGCAAATGTGCTCCCATTGGCATCTACTTACCTTGGAGAATATCATGAAACGACACCCTACGATGGAGAGGTGCCGGAATGAGAACGGCGGGGGAAACGGGATATCCCCGAGAAAACCCTCCGACCAGTCGCATCGTCTGGCCTGATTGTTACATACGAAAATCTGGGGACCGACCCCACCGTGAATCGAGCCAGGATCTAAATTAGTGGGTGGCGAGTTCTCTAACCACTGTGCTAACTGTGACTCCTCCCCTGCTCATAATTATTTACGTATGTAACAATGTAAAGTAAACACGTTTTAATTCGGAAGCATTAACGTTTATGATATTTTACTTTATAGACACTCAGACTTGCAGGCCAACGCTTTTTTTTAGAACGAATATCTTTTTCAACGGAGCTTTACATAAGGAACCTGTATTTTTTTACTTTGTGGAATGAAATTTAATGATACGATAATACGTTAATTATTGCTCTTCAATAAAGACAATATTATGCTTTAATCGCGCATCAGCATAGCCCTTATTTCTTATATCGCTTGCCTCTGGTGAGTACTTTGTGAATGTTTGCTGCCATTCAACAACGCAGACGAATGGATGGGTGGGTGGTGTTGTCACTTCTAAGATACTACCAGGATACGGTATTTTGGTACTTATTTGTCTGGGAGAGTATTCTGTAACTTCACTTCTGGTTAACACAGTCTCTTGTGACTGTATTTCGTGAGCGACATCAATACTCATGATAACTCGTGACTGTCTTCATATCATATTCTCTAACACATCTTTTTAACAGAATCTCGGAGTCTCAGTATGCTGGGAAATACTGTCGGCTGTGCTCTGAAAGACCTTTATATATCTCCCTTAATTCTAAGTTACGGTTTCCACAACCTTTTTTGGAATTACTTATTACTTAGAATGTTTTAACAAATCATTTTTGTTCCAGTTTAAAAGTTCGACTTCAACTGTTTACTCGTGTCTAGTAGGAATTAAGTGTACTGCAGTTACAATATATACCACCAAGTGTATGATAGCATCCCTCGGACTGTGTTAAATTTAGTTTACGTGCCGGCAGTAAAAGTTAACATACACAGACCGTTAATTTACTAAGTGGATTATTTATTTAAGGGAATATAATAAGTATATTTCTGTCTCCTTCTCAGACACAATTCATGTGGATTTGTTCCTCTACGATGATGGTTGTAGCCTACAATGGAACTTAAAAACATCGGTCATCTACATGAGTTTTTCTCTCGTATCAGCCCCTACGACCCGATATTTATAAAAAGATAGTCACGAGACTTATGAAAGACAGTAAAGACACCGTTTTTACTTACAAAATACGAATTTTCGTCGTAAATATAGTTCCTAGTAACTAACGTCTGTGTACAAACGTATAAAAATAATATGCGAACCAGCCAAGTTTCGAGCAGATATGTGTTTGTCTCGGATCTGTGTCGAATAGCAGAGTTCGCAATAAGAGAGTCATAACTTCCATGTTACACAACGAGAACTTATATATCGCAGAGTGCATCTGAAGTAGGCTAATCTATGGCTACATTTCACATTACCATAAAACCAACTTAAGAACATATAATGTAGGAGATTTTTAATTTTCAGTCATCGTTTTTAAAAGAAATTATGGTGGTTTATTTACATCCATGAAATGATGAATGGCGAATAGCGTACAAACGCTACGCAGCAAAACTTACCTTCCGTTTTCTTTCTTTTAAATTAATACACAAACCCCGCTTTAAAAAAATGAAATCAGCATCTGCACCTGGGGATCTGATACACAAAATTACGAACAGTAATTTCAGTACGACAATAAATGATGAAGATTGAAACAGGCTACTCAAAATTATTACATCTAACGTTTCGACATGATAATAAATCTATTTGTGAATAGAATTCGTTAGAATACATGCATTACTTCAGTTCGTTAATTTTTCACTGTAATATCAATTATTCGTTTCATACGTTGTCAGATGGAGGAGTATAACTGGGCAAATCTTCTGTTTAAGATTGGTTTTCCCTGTGGCAGTTAGGACAACAAACTGGCGAGTAGAAACACGAGGTAGCCACGCCTTATTGTCGTCACAGGATATGCTAATGTCTGAAGACCTTCTCTCTAGCCACCCCCTACCTTCTCAAACCTACCACCCCTTCCACCCCCTCGCTTTTTCCTGCGCTGTTCCAAGGACTGGAGGGGTGGAGAGGCAGGTTAAAGGGGAGGTAACTGATGGCCCGCGGCCCGTTAACCGTATCGCTTCAATTAATCTGCGCTCGTCTCCTTAACTCGGAACTATTTCTCAGACGTGGCTAAGGCCATTGAGGTGGAAGAAGGCTAGTGTTCCACCTGGCCTCGCTGCTATCCACGCAGAGAGTGAGCTATGTATATTTTACAAAGGGTGCGGCAGGCCTCAGTCCGTTAAGGGTGTTCCAAAATATATAATTTCATATTTGTACAACGCTGTGCTAGTTTTATACACATTACTAGCTGTACTTGTACTCACACATTCTCTCCATAGTTGCATGTCACAGATATAACCTTGTGATTTGCTATAACGTACAAATAACGTAAACCATCTGACTCGCACAAGTTAAGTAAGTCGCACTGAAAGTAGATATGAAATGGCCGTGTACTAAAACATTAAAAAACATGGCAGAGATCCTTTGTACATTAAAAAATATATAATAATAATGACGATTTGCTTCACATACTGCAATTTCTAATAAAATACGAATTGATTTCTCTGTGTGTTTTTAAATCTTTCAACATATACACCGATATAATGTAAGTGTGAATTGTTAAATTTTAATAAGAAAGTAGGTTTTCGTTTCTTTAATGTGCATATTTTTATTTTGAGATGCAACTACGGGAAGAATATGAGAACTTAAAAATCTTTACCAGTGTACAATGTAGTCGCTGGCAGCGATTACAAAACTACCACTACGTGGTACAAATATAACTTTTTATATTTTTGCAACTTGAATGCGCTTAATTTTGTGTGTAAGATTTTATACAAGTTAATTCGAAAATATAATGCAATCGTCAGTTATGTTAAGGTAATGGGAGTAACTCCACGCTGAAAATATTATTGAAAGTTCATTACAGGAAGTTTCAGAAACATTTTTACAAGCTTGGAGAGTGGGTTCCTTACACCGAAACAAGAAAAGTCAGTATAATCACAGGTCTGAAAATCCTTAGTTTTAGAGATACTGATGAAAATTTAGTTCAATGTGTTGCAAGGTAACCGGCAGTCAAAGTAATGTTGGGCAATTGCACGATGTTGTCAATTCAAGTATGATGCTGTCCTCATAGTATCCTCTATGGCGGATGTGGGAGTATTTACCAGGAAGCGACACTGCATGACATGTGTGTATGTGTGTTAGGAAGCAAGAGGATATCATTTGAAACAATTACCGGTAGTTTTCTGAGCTTATGACAGCTTTCCCGGTACTTATATAAAAAACTCGCAGTAAATGTTCGAAATTATATTCCTTTGCTGCCGCACAGACATGTACACGTTGTATCATTCACTCTCGCACCCTGTCAAACACTTCCACATCTGCCAAAGAGGATACAAATGAGGGTATTACCATACTTGTAGCAACCATACCATATTTCAATTATCTAACAACATTACTTTTACCTTTTAATGTATGGCAGTCTGGAAAGTACTTTCATAACCATGTAAGGAGATTAGCTACCTTGACTGAAAGACTCTTAGAGAGTTAGCGAACGCTGAAGGAAATGTCATCTACACATAATCTTACAAAATACGAGTTATTTTTAATGTATGCGTATGGTATTAATCTAAACTAGAGACTTCAATATGTTCAGCAGCTTAACAGTTGTGTTTCGTTACAACAAGAAGTGTGATTTTGACTATAATCTGACACAAAGGACGTTAACAGGTAAGTTTCGTAAAAATTCCTTTTTCCACATTGGATCCACGGTAATAGAAACCTTCTTAATATAATGTTCTCATTTAAACAAAGTGGTTTCATTTCCTTAATTGATAACAAAAATTCCCAATAAAATGTTCTGTACACATAAAACAATGTGAAATCAAGTTAATTGGTTAACAACCTGTTGACACAATCCCCTTTAATACAAACGGAGAAAATAATTTAGTCCTTCCAGCTTTCAGCTGCGCCCGCATTGCATTCAAGGATTGCTGTTGGAATTTTTTATTGTAAAATAACGTAATTTTGTAGTAACAGATCTTACGTTAAAATAGGGACAATAGTCCGGTTCTGTTGTCTATAACAACTGAATTGTTCCTGGAATAATGTGTTAACCATATGTTCTCTAAAAGAAGCATGTTCGTTGCTGTTTCTTCAGAAGATGTTGCTTTAAGATCAATCCGCAATACTGACAAAGATGACTGTTACCCTATCACTGTAAAAAAAACTTCCTTAAATGTTTAGGAAGTTACTATCCCAGACGCAGTATGGTTCAGTTACCATACTTCCGTTTTGTAAATATGCAAACTTTTACAGTTGTTGCAATACAAGTCTGGTATCTTCAGCATACATTTGACTGTTTTATAAAAAGGTTTAGGAGTGCTACCATGGATGTCTGACAAACTATTCTACCATACCTACTTTCTTAGATCTTCTATACGCAGGTCTGGTAAATTTCAAACAATTTTTTGAGAATGTACTTTAACAGAAGTATGTTATGGTAACTACAATAATTGTCTTTCAACAATGAAGAATTAATCCAATTATCTTCGAGAATCTAGGACGGAATAGGGGCAGTGTGCAATGTGCACGGCAGATTGCTACCGATATTACTACACTCTGATAGTTTAGATACACAGAAAGAATTTTGTTGGCGTTCAGCGAGAGCGTGCGGAAATTGTTTGGGTGTAACGGCGCGACTTGTAACGGGTTGTAACGGACGTCTGACAAGGCCAGTATCTTAGCAAGATAGCGTGGCTGTGCCACATACATCTGTGCGAGTGATGAGAGCTCGCCTTCATGAATATTTTTACAAGATGTTTCCACCGCACGTTATAGCGATGCCATTAACTCACAGCCCTTGTTCCTGCACCGCTCTGAACATTCAAGGCCACGCTAGCTCTATCTCACAATATTACCACGCCGCTGTAAAGTATAACTGTTGAGAACATTCTCTTTACAGGTTAAGCCCTGCCCCCAATGTTGAATTTCCAGCATTCGAATAACAATTTTTTATTGATATAATTGAAATAATGTTGTGATCTCTAAACGATTTTGTAAATTGTGTTTTAGGTAATCTCACAGTAAGCGCAGTAAAATAATTATAGTAAAGGGAATGCGTGTTGTTCAAAATAACATGCATACAACCCGGAATTATTTGCGTATTATGTTTGATGACAACATATGTTCAGGTGTTTTTTTTTTCTTGCGGTTTACTACAACTTGTGCGGCTGTCAATCACAGAATCGTGTGTTCTTGAAACCTATTATTTTACAATTTTTTTTTTTAACTACAGAGTTTTTACAATTTACAAATGCCTTCCATATTAGCTTTCAAATTCTATTACGAACGGCCTGTTGACTTTGAACCGACGAGAATTTATGTATGCATTTAAATAAATTGTCAGACATAAACTTCATAACTATTTGTTAGATGTAACGAATTTTTAGGTTCGACGCAAGGGAATTTACTTTACCAGAAAATATTTATTACATTTTAAATATGTGTACCTAGGTTAATTCCTGTGATGACGAGTGACACAAACACACAACGAAAGCATAGAAAGAAAGTCAATGAAGTATTCTGCCGCCATACAGCCTCGTCCCAGATCTTAAACTCCTTATCGTTGTAGGTTATAATACCATGATAAAATGTGTTCTAGGTACCGTAATTCTTTGAAAATATCCACAACAAGACAATTTAGTTGCAGGTAGTTTCTTTATTGTTTCTGTAACAATACGTTCTGTAAACCAAAAAAAAAAAAAAAAAAAAACCAGTTTTTTTTATCCTACAAAGCAAAATGTTATTCCTACATGTGAGACTGTTGTATTTATAACTCAGATATGGCCGAAGAACGTTTTGAACACATTAATGATGTCTAAAACAATACTTGTTCTCATTGCAGTGATTTTCAACTGTTAAATCCACTGTTTCGTTGTAGGTAGAATAGTTTTATTTTGTTCCGTATCTAAACCGAGTATGGTATAACAGTGGTATAACACTCGTCTCACATTCGGAAGGGTCTGGGTTCGATCCCCGGCTCCAGCCATCCTGATTTCGGTTTTCCAGAGTTTTCCGAAGTCACTCCAGGGCAGTGTTGGGACGGAACCTTTAACATGCCCTCTGACTACTTTTCCCTCTCCTCTTGTGTTTCAAAACCAAGGCCTTGTGCTGTTTGATGGGACTCACAACTAAATCATAAATAAATAACTTTGTCAAATATTTAGTCTTTAAAATATAATAAATTAATAATTATTCGTACCTAAAGTAATGTTAGAGAAGTATGGTAAAACTAAGATTTAGGTAATTGTTAGCTTTTATTTTACTTAACGATGTGTAAAATATGACTTTCCTCGCGTAATACGCATCTGGATTAAACTCTGCTGCATACCATAAACCGGGGTTACTTTGACCTAGCGGGGTAACTTTGACAACTCAAAAGTTTGGTTTTTATGTTATTTAATGACGAAAGTTTCAAACATTAGCTATAATGATAAAAGGAATTATTTAAAATACTCGGTTTAGATTATCAGTTTATTTACCAGAAAACCCAAAAACTAAAATGTTAAATTGTCAAAGTAACCCCGAAAATGGTCAAAGTAACCCCGGTTTACGGTACGTTTTTTTTTTATTATTATTATTTAACCAGTTTCGACAAAATCTGTATTAATTTTACTTAAAACAGAATACAAATATAATTTATATATTTCTTCTTCAACTTACTTTGTAAGAAATATAAGTTTCAAATGTGTACAGTGTAACGATCAGCAACCAGATCTCACATTAACCAAATTAGTTTACAGTATATTTGATACTTTTTATCAGAAAGAATTTTCGGAATGGCGATGCCCATTAGCACGATTGGGTTTAATTCACGCCACGTAATGGAGCAGAACCTACAGAACTGCTAAATAAAATACAGCTGCACAAGAACTTTACCTCGTGGGATTCTATATGTGTTATTTTACCCCGGGTACTACTTTAAATGATAGGGGCGACCGTTTTATTTCCCATTCTCTCGCAAAAAAAAAAAAAAAAACTGAATAAACAGTAGGCTATATGGTTGCGACAAAATTCTGTTTGCACAGAAAGGTAAAAAAAAAAAATAATAAAGGGAGTAAAAAGATGGGGTGGTTTTTACAGCCAATGGCGTAAAAGCAGGACTTCAGAACTCTCGAATAAAATTCAATAAAACGAACTATGAGGGCTGTTTTATGCCCGGAGACGGTCCTCTGCCCTTGCTCCCCCCCCCCCGGGACAAACCTCGCAGGGATCTCACGTACAGGTGACGTGAGGGGCAGGGAGTGAAACAGGAAGGTGAGTTTTAACGTCTTTGCTACGTGCAGTCTGCGATTCCACTGTTCTAGCTACGTGCGAGAGACGTGAAGACAAAGAGGTGAGAGTACGTGTGAAGACTCTCTCGCTGCACAGCGAGATATAAAAACAAGAGGGACTGAAATAACGTGATATATGACGTCAGGATTTTATGCCAAATATAGCTTTGCTGTTCTCTGCTACAAACGTGTCGTTACTGCTATCGTTTACAACAGGGGCGTCATTTCAGGTTTTCCTTGGGAAGGGGGGGGGGGAGCAATCTTTTTTTTTTTGGCGACAGTGACTCTTTTGCAACTTTTTTTATTAATTAAGCATGTATAAATTAGAAACGTAATAATTTAACTACGGTTATGCTTACGTTAGTATTACTTAAATAACAAAATACACAAAAAAGTACACATTTTCTTCTAAATCCAGGGGGGAGAGTAGCCCCCCCCCCAAATTACACCCCTGGTTCATAAATGTTTTTCGACCGGCCATTTAATTGCGTCCAAGTGGCGAAAATGCATAATTTTATATTTGTACAACAATACCTACGTTTTATAGTCGTTACTAGTTATACTTGTCAAGATTTTTTAGCTTTCATAGTTTTCCCATAGCGGAAAGTCAAAAATATAATTTTGCATGTTCTAGGAACATACAAATGACGAAACTAACTGACTTGCTCAAATTAAATCATTCACACTGTAATTGAAACGATCAGGCATATGCTAAAATATTTAAGGCCACGCTCTTTAGTTTTGCAGTAGATTCCAAAATATATTTTTGCTAACGCAAATTAATACATATTTCATAAATCCATTCGTACAGTTTTAACACTTGTATATCATCATTTGTATCTGAATTTTTCTGTTGCAATACACCAAACGAAGTTTTAAATTTTTGCCCCTCATATATCAAATTTTTTTGTTAAACTAAGACAAAATAAAGCAAAATAATTTTTTTTCTAGCAAACTGTATATTACTTAAAAAACCAGTCAGGCAAAATTGTTTTTCATATGACTGTACACAGTCTCAAATTTTTTCAAAGCATTCGGTTAAAAAATATTTAAGTTAATTGAAATTGTTTGAAATAAATGAAAGATGAAGGCCTTACACACACACACACACACACACACACACACACACACACACACACAATGAAATGCATTTGTATTATTTTTAAATGCAGTAAATATTTAAAAGTTTTAATTTTTAGAAATTTTCGTTTTATTTTTTTTTTTTCGATAAAATTTGTACCTGTGTGATATAGTTAACTTATATATAGTTAAATTATCATATCCTAGAATTCGTTAGATTTATTTGTACGTAACTGTAATTTGTATATGTATATTCATGCTGTATGTATATATGTCACGTAAATGTTGTAAACAGGTCTATGGCTGAACTTTTACGTGGGTAAACAAAAATAAATTAATAAATAAATTTGCCTAAGCGATGATTGTGGTATAGATATATTTAATTAACTCGCCTACTGTCTACTCGGTCGTATTAATATTTCACAGGAAGGTAGTCTATGAATAGAATCATGGTTTGCGCAGCAGATGTTTGAGAGGGAAGACAAGTATGTCTATAGTGACTTATATATACTGATCACCGCTTTGAATCAGGGGGCTCGTAGACGTTTGGTTTTGAGTTGCCAAATGGGGGCTATTTAAGCAGTTTTCGTATATAAACTTTGAATATTAGTATTTTTGTAAGATTACTTTCTATAATTTATTTGTGAGGACAATCCCACCTTGAATAATATTTTAGAGGGGGGACATGTACCCCCGCCCCCTTCGTTTGGCACACATATGACTAGAACTATAGAGATTCTATAACTGTACCCTGTGTTTGCCTTTTGCTGTTTCGTACGTTGATAACTATAATATGTCAATGAAACGTTACAGATTATTCACACTCTTATAATATTTTTGCAACATCATCTAACAAAGTAGTTATAACATACTGGAGATAAAAGTAATTGAAGTAGAGGAATTCATAGTTTTTTTTTTGTGAAAGTTAAGTCATGTTTCACAAATCTTTAAAAAATGCCTACACTTTAGTTATCTGAACATAAATAATTTGCTTCAGCAAATACTGGATAGCCATTTGTATTACAGTAATAAATAAAAGAACTATTCGCCTATCAAAACATGAGAAAAAATTCACATTTCTCAGCAATCGTCAAAGTACAATCGAGAGATCTGCAGACATAAAAGAAAACCCAAATTGAATTGTTTTCGAGAAGAAAAGAACAGTTTAGAAATATATTCGGCATTTAATTTATGAATTTATAAATGGAGCTGTACAACAAATTAAAACGCATATTTGTAAATGCAGTCATCTGTGAAATATCTCAATTTATATTTGTGAATAGGCACTCAGAATTTATTACTCGTCTGTAGATGGGACAGAACAATATAATTTTTATTATAGAGAGCATCCCGATGGTTCTGAATTTTCGCAGCACAATAGGAGAGACAACAACACTTTAATATGCTATTAAATTTTTAAGAATGTATTTAAATTAAAAATTACAGTTCACGTTGCGGTGAAATGTTTAGAGCAAAACAGAGTATATTGCACACATATGTTTGCTTTAAGAATACATTTTAATTTTGTTTTTAATTTACCGACTACTACACAATTTTTTATATTCTGGGGTTCACTGGTGTACGACAAATGAGTAAAATTTTGATCAACGAACTTTTATGAAAACAATTAAACAAATTAGAGATTTATTTTACATCAAAGAGAAGGTTTAAAAATTCTTTTTCCCATTACCAGAATTTTTTTCCTTTAGAAGGTAAAATGTTTTCATGAAATTTGCCTTTGGAAATCTAAATCAAGCTTTGTTATTAAAAAATATAACTATTTTTTTTTGTATTAATTTGATTTGTTTCCAAAATGGTTTTGTGCTACGGAACTCCCATTTTTTTTATGAAAATTAATTTTTTTGCGGCAGAAAGAATTTTATTATTTACATAGAATGTGCATTTAGAGTCTGCCCAGGAAAGAAGAGATCATGTAAGGAACAATCAAAGCATTGCCTAATACTCCTCTGTTTATACTGTTTTGGTGTTGATTATATTTTGAGCGTAAACGTGAGTAGACACCTTAAATATTTTTGCAGTTTTGTTTAATTTACTTTTTGCTGTGTTAGACTTTTTAAGACATTTAGCCAGTTATAGGTTTCAACTAAATCAACTAAAAAATATTTTGTTACGTGCGTGATCGGCAAAAACCATAATATTTCCTGACTTAAAAAACAATTTCCGACATGGTGAAAACCATTTTAAACAAAACGGACATAAAATATTTTCGCTAGCTGCTACCGATTAGGTTAAAAAAAAATATCGCAAAACAGTTGAAGAAGGGAAGCATGGTCTTAGAATGTTTTGGAAGACCACGAGAAATAAATACGACAGGATCAGGAATCCAACTCGGATCCTCACGAATGCAGCGTGGTAACGGAGCGTAGCCACGTGGGACGAAAACGATTGGTGCGAGTGGCCGTCAGCAGGAGGGGAGGGAGATGAATACTGGAAGACAGCGGAGGAAGAAAGGGGCGTGGTCGGAAGGCGCCGACATCAGAAGGCGGAAGTGCCATCCCCGCAATGCCACAGGGCGGAGGGAAAAGTTTGGAAACTACCCTTAACACTACTTCATCCTCCCCTCAATGTTCTTGTCTTAGAACTACAAGGGTTGGCTGTATATATGTCTAACTGCAAGTCTGCTCGGACATGAGACTAGGAAATATAACAAAGTACCGTTTGTAATTCCTCTTCTCTTTCACTACTGCCAGTAGAAATGTTAAATATTTAAACCTACCATTTCCGGTCATGCTTCCATAAAAGAATTTCCCTCATCCGACAATACAAAGAAAAGAACGAACCGCACTTGAACGAAGTTTCAAAAGTGGCACATGTAGTATCATGAAAGACTTTATCTTCACGGTTGGATAGCGTAATACATTTTCATAACATGAAAGACTATACTTAATGTTGCTTCATATGTTGTTCTTGAGTACAGTCCATCCTTCTACAACCCTCTGGTTCACAAAGGGCCCTTAATGCACTTTCATGAAAATACATTACCGTGGATATTACGCTGTTAGTTATAACAGTTTACTATCTCTAATATTGCAGCACTGTAAGTGTAACATTAACATTTTTATAACGAAGTATATTTCGTTGCATTAATTTTTCTTTTCGTAGGTTTACCTACATGTATTTAAGGATGTAAAAAACTCATATATATTTTTTTTTAGTAAAAAAAGGAAATTACAGTATTTTTATGTAAGGTTAAAATATAAATCAACTGGACACGTAAGTAATTGTACAGTCCTTCTTGTATCGCTGCTAGAATGGCATGAAAATTATTATCTTGTAAACTTGTTTTACCATAACCTCACAATTAGCCAGAAATAAAACTATAAGGCTCAGCTTAAAAAAAACCTAGCTATTGTGATAACATCAAGAAATATTACAATGAAAATATTTTGTAAAATAAATGTAATTATATGCGAAAATAATTTTATGTTACAGTTCAAAAGTTTTTTAATAGCAAGGTATTTTATTACCTCTTGATGTTATGTTGCGAAACCAGCCATTTCCACAAAATTCAAATACTGTATAAATGCTTCAGTTCTTATTCCATTCTATGATCGAAAAAAGAAAAATTGATAAAAATTATTCGTTAATTGAAGCATAATGTTCCTCATTGTTCCCTGTGATATGGTTTAAATAATGCGTGACTTCACATAAAATTTTGTTAATATTAGCGTGATTTTTTTTTAATTAGCCGTTTTAAACAAGGGGAAAAGTTTAGAATATGTTGTCTATAATGCGAAAACGTCGATTGTTCAAATAGTTGTAAATATACTATACAAGAAGTTAACTAAAATATAAAATATTAATATTTACGTTAGCAGTCAATTGAATAAATGTCCATAAAAATATAACCCAACGATATTTACTTTTACGAAATCCTTTTAAATACTTTAATTGCTTTGTATTTCCAAAACATATAACATAAATATATGTTTACATCAGCATATGTGCAATTGCTATAAAACATTTAAATTGACAACACTTTTCGTTGGCAGTCATAAATCTACCTTTACTACTGGAAAAAACTATAAAATATATTAAATTAATTAAATAATAGGTTATTTTAGTTATGTATATAAAGATTTACATATTAGATCTATATATGTATAATTTAATATCTATATGTTTCTTATTTACAGTGAAATTCAAAGGCTCCTTCTTGAAGCATGTATAAGAAATTGTGTACACGTGTTCCCTAATCTACCGAGTTGGCAAACTGTCTACGAATAAACAGGTGTGTGTATACACGAGTATGTCATAGCTTATACTTACCTCATTGAAAGAACTGCATTAGAAATATTAATGACAAGAATGATTTTATGGTAAGGTACCAAGAACAAGGTGACCGCCCTCCTTCCAATTTAAGACTTCTGACAGAGTGCAATTTGGCATCTGCGACCTCAGAAAAATGACACGACATGAAGAGAAGGCAACGATGACAAGCGATGGATTGTGAATGGCGAAGAAAACAGGAGTACTTTGAGAAAATCCGCACAGGCCAACAGCAGTGTCCGCTTACAATCGCCACACATCTTTTTTTAAACATATCGGCCAACACTGCACTTTACATTTCAATAAAGCAAATGATGCAAAACTTCAAATTTACGTATGTATGAAGGATAGTTATCTCGATGGCATTGCCTATCTGCCAGCCATAATCCAATGTCAGTGACAACACCCGTTGAATATTTTGCTGATAAATCAATTTTTTTTTTCAGTGGGTGGCGAATCTTTTGAAATTATATTTGATGTGCTGTATTTAACCACAGGACTGACGAGGTGATAACTTTCTACCCCGTGTATTTACTGTCAGGATCTCATCAAATAAATATTGTTTAGTGTTGTGCTCGAAATTCTGCCAGTTTGACTTCATTACCAAATGAGCTCAATAGCTAAATGAAAATGACTACTGGAGGCAGTCCAGTCTGAGCAAAGTTACTGAAGAGGAGAACTGATGTTAACTTGATCATTATCCTGGTTTACACTTGTGTTTATTAGTCTATCAACACATGTTCCAAAGATAACAATTTCGTGATAACCAACATAGTTAATTAATATTAATACTACAGAACCATTGTAAACATTGTAACATGTGACGAAGTTTCTAAAGAAAATAACCAAACTAGTATAAGGTGCACTTACATTCTACAAAACAGCTACAAACTTAAGTTCTATTGTAAAACAACATAACATTTACCACCATTTTGTGTTACAGCTACACATATTTTTATCACATTATACATAACCTCCTAGCAACTCAGCAAAATCTGTCCATTAGAATAGTTAGGTTGTTATATTTCGTTTCATGTTTCATTGTCATATCAAAAATATCAAATATATTTTCTGCAATTTAATGCTTATTTTACTGAATTAGGTATATATGCCCGGCATGTTCGCTCCTCGATGTAAATGGGAACGTAATAAATAAAAAAATTATATAAGTAGGGAAGTATGGTAATGAGTGAAATGTTTTAGTTAGGGCCGCATGGTTGTTACCATCCTTTATGCAAAGCATTAGATAAAAGTGATTACTTTAATCTATTACTCATGGTTTATTAAAACCATTCCAGAATTTTACATTTGTGATAACATGTTAATATTATGAGTTTTTTCTTCATTGAGCATTCTGGGAGTGTGACAATGTCTAACTCGTGCATTTTCGGAGTCAGTTTTTAATGATAATTTTGTATTCTGAAATATACTCGTTTTTAGCATGATGTATATCATAATTATTACAGGACCATAAAAATTTTCTGTTACCACTAAATTCACAGTTCTACCGGTGTCAAATTGTAAGAATTCTTAACAGTTGAGATTCTTGTATTCAGAAACTATGAGAGATGTGGCCTTGAACACCTGTCAGATTTGGCCTTAAATATTCGAATATTCGGTTGGTATGTGGAAACCTTCACTGCTTATTAATATTATGGTAATTGAAGAAGCAGCAACGTCAGAATAAAGACAAATGAAAAAAAAAACCTTTGATAATGGAAATCAACCTTCTTTTGTAAAAGGTAAGTGGTACGGCCACAAAATAAATTGAAGAATTACATGTGCTAGCTATTCAAGTAGCTGTACACATATACATTCCAGCATAAAGGGAAATGCACAGTAACTTAATCCATTCTGTAAGATAATACATGTTCTAAAGTTACAAGTATAATTGTATTCTTCTTCCATTTTGTCCATTTAATTGCATGTTGGAACTTGTTAGTTGACATGATTTCCTTTGCCTTCCTATTTTCCCAAAATCTCTTTACCAACTCGCTATGTTGTATCTTGCATTCATCTGACAATTTCTTGGCACTTACACTTTTCGGTTTCTCTGTAAATTTAAGTTGGTAAATTAAAGTTCCAAAAGCTGTAAGATTATGACTTAATTAAGGCCATAATCTTTCATTTATTTCAAACAATTGCAAATAACTCAAATATGTTTTTACCAACTGCTTTGAAAAAATTCGAGACTGTGATTAGTCATACGATAAACAATTTTTCACGAGAGTTTTATAAAATAATGTACAGTTTGCTGGCAAAAAATTATTTTGCTTCATTTTGGCTTACTGTGACAACAAAATATGTGATAATTCTGGGGCCAAAATCTAATAATTCATTTGGTGTATAGCAACAGAAAAATTCAGATACAAACGGTGATATATAAGCGTAATAACTGGAAGTATGAGTTTTTGATATATGTATTAATTTGTGTTAAAATACTTTTTTTTCGAATCCACTGCAAAACTCAAGGGCGAGGCCTAAAGAAAAAATAATAAACTTAGTGTTACCTATACTTATATTTAGAAACATGTAAGGTGCATAATTTGCAGCATAACACTTACTGTTTATTATTTGTGAAGTGTGACGAAGAATGATGTCAAAAGTAGTACCTGTGTATAAATAAAAATTATTTATTTCCAACAACTTATTGATAAATGAAACAGTAAAAGCAACATTCTAACAAAAATTAATCACTGGGCGTGGAAACAATGGATTGCTAAATGGTGTTGCTGCCCCTGCTTGCGTGCTGACGCCGGGATGTAGCGACCCCATGGGTGCAGGCATTAATCACAAGGACGTCTCGTGGCCTGACGTCGCTACGTGCACGCGGATTGGTCTAGAGCGAAGCACCATCCGTCAGCTAACCGCACACCACCACCTGGGCGCGAACCGACTTGCTCCCCCTACTACTCGGCGCGAACCACCCTGCTCCCACTACTTGTGGGTGCGAACTAACGCCCCACTTTATTCTACATGGCCTGAACACCCGCACCCCTCGCTTCTTCTACTTTAATCCCACACATGCACTCGACACATCCATGCCGCCCAGTTGCCAGAGTGTCATTCCCGTATTCCAAGCATGACCAACATGGATAATACCGGCTGTGGCTGACATAGAAAAATTAGAGGGTATATAAATTTATGCATATTATATTAGTTTATTTTGTTGTCTATGTATCGTCGACAGCGATGACATTAGAAACTGTTACATACAAATTGACACTAAGACAGGAGCTAGGAAAGTAGTCGGCAAAGGCAAATGTCTAGGAACCATCCCAGCAATTTTCTTGGAGCGAATTAGGGAAACAATGGAAAACGAGTTTATGTAGGCTACGGCTGGGAATAGAGATCCAAAACTGGGTTTTCCCCCATTTGATACAGTTACACCATCTTGCTCGGTGATAAGTTTACATAATGAACACATTGAATAGGACTGACCTTATAAAGCCCACTATCCTTAGATCACGGAGATATGTTCAGGATAGATGTTAAAGTTAAGAAAATATGTTAAAGTCCTTAAGACACCAAGAGTACTATATTTTTACTAACCCTGCATAAGACGGCACATGTGTCAGTAGTAATACAGTATGTAACCAAAACTTAGTCATACATTTACAAACAGAAAATATACCAAGAAAGATTTTTAACAAATAAAACGAATTGTAAGAAACATGTTGTAACACTTTAGTATCATGGTGGCGGATTTGGTTTGTAGGGTTTTTGCTGCCAGTGTTGTACACCGTAAACCAGAGCTGTAAAATGTAATGTATTGCTGTAACGTCATGATTATATTTAAACTGGTGGTTATCATATGCTCGAAGGGGTATGTTAATCATTTTAGAGTTTAAGCATTGCAAAATGTTTTTGAACGTTCACTCCGTATCTTGAAACCAAATGTTATATTTGGTTTCGGACCTTAATTTTGTAGACAACATGTCGAAATAATCAGGAGATATTTTTGGTGTGACATGTAAGAAAAGGACCACTTGCAAAAGTAAAAAGAGTCATTTGTTAAATTTTATCAAATACCCCAAATAAATTATTTGTGGTTTTCATTACTCTAAATTAAAATAACTATGTCATTAAATTGGTTGATATATTTCAATGAAGTACGGTGAGTAGCCTGCAGTTGTTAATGCTAATAACCGACATTTTTTAGCCTATACGTTTGAGATCGTGGCCTGAATCTTATGAGTACACCATTTACTGTGAGACTTGTGAAAACGCTCTGAAAAATGTAGACCGCTCTCGCGCGACGAGCGATGTACTCTCTGGCACGAGAAACATGGTCCATGCGCGGGCGATCCTTGCTACTCACCTCCCAGCTCCGGCTAAAACTATCACGCTTCCCCTACTCCCTCCTTGACCACACCCCCCTCGTCACCCCATCCTCCCTGCCTGGATAGAACCACCTTTCTCCCCCTACTGCAACCTCTACAGCTGTACTGGTGCTAGCACACCTCTACCCTGCAGCACATTATTCATCGCCCGCCAGCATCACAGGTTCAGTGCTACTACCTCTCCTCATCCTACCCTTAACTACCGCCCCTCCCACATCCTCACCTCCAGCTAGCTCGTGGGTGAATAATTCGCCCCGGGGTAAGTTCGGGAGCAATTACCGCACGGACATGGGAACCGCATCACACTTGAATATTCCAGCCATCGTCTCCTCGGCTCTCTCATACACATATCACTTTTTTTTACTTTACCCTCCAGCTCCTGGAGTCAGGAGTGATGCAAAAATATCTGTGTAGTGGCAGGCTTGTCCAAGTTCTTTATATAGACACCCAGGCTTCACAAATGTACACCTCAAAACCACCTAAAAATATTTTACTAATATAGTTGATAAGTTTATTTGTGGCACACACGTCACCCTCCCTCACCTCTTTAGAACCGTGAATTAATTCACCTAAAATTTACTAGCCAAAAATAATTTAAAATCGGATGAAATGAAAGATGACTTTTCCCGTATGGAGTTTTCGCTTTATATAGTTTGACTTTGAATAAGTGATACAAATAGGTAGAGATGGAAGATGGGCTTAAGTGAAACATATTTTATTAAAGTACTTATGAAAGGAAATGTCTCCATAAACTCGAAAATGGTGTTGCTATCAAGTTAATGTTGTAGGTATACGGGAGTGGCTATGTGACTCATTTGTGATGGAGCACCAGTTTACTACGATGTCTGGGTATATGGATACCTGGACACTGCTGTTGGACAGCAAGAATAGGATGGAGGGATACCTTTGCCTGGCCACCACGTTCCCCTGACTTAACACCTATACATGTCTACATTTGAACCCATGTGAAAACACTTGTATATGTCACTCTTGTTCATACCAAGGGTGAACTGGAGGCCAGGATACTGTGCTGCATTCCAGACCATCAGAAACACACATTCCATCTTCGACGACGTGTGACACAACATGTTGCACCGCTCCATTACATCTATCACATACGATCTGTGGACATTTTGAACAGCAGATGTAATTAACCATTCTTGAAGAAACCTGATTGCAAACACTGACACACTTTCATCTTTGTTTTAACCTTACATCATCTTTCCAGCTAAGTGGCCTACTAAGCCTACATATATTCATTTATGTCACCACATTCTGCTATAAGAATTATTTCCGGACATGGGTACCGTAATAAAATATGTTATATTTTACCTCATCGACCACCCTTACCTATCTGTAAAACTTATACAATGTCATTCTCTATAGTTTTACGGACAAGTTACAGATGCAACAGCCTTAGCTAACTTACTACACGCTCTTTGACTATATGTTTCTTCTGTTTAGTCATGGGTGACTGACAGTGTATATAACGTTGAATGCATACAATAAGTATATACATATATATATGTATTTATTTATTTATTTATTTAAAAGGTTGTGTGTCTCAAAATATATTGTGCAATTAATATTTTTTTCTTTAAAAATTTAATGCAAGCATGTAAGATTAACATTTCGGCAGATAACGTATCTAACGAAATAAATATGTTACGCCGTACTTAAAAACTATATACGCCAAATTTTGGATGTTAGTAAGACAATACAGATTCAGTGTAGTAGTGTTTAGACCACAAAAAAGTCACGAATTACGTGATGCATCACGAAATTTAACGAACTCATTTAAATAAGATATCATCAGACCAGCTGTATCGCAATGCTACAGTGTTATGACTTTAATTTTACACGCAAAATTCACCAGGTTTATCGTCAAATGCCTCGAAGTAACAATATTGTGTGCTTCAATGTGACTAGTTTTTTTTTTAGTATTTAACGCTATCGATACTAATAAAATAGTGTTATTAGATCATATGCTACAATGACTTGTTGCAAAAGCTCGATTGATGCTTTAACATCTTCCCAGATTTAACAGAGCGTGTTTGAAATTCAAAAGTCGTTAAACATGGCGTCATAAAGAGTTGCAGATGTTTTAAAAAATTTGTACTCATTGTCGTTACAAGAAGCCGCAGAAAATTCAGATGAAATTTTGCGTCAGCTAAACAAATTAGCGTCCAGCACATTGCATTAATGACCCAAAGTTGTGGTTTAGTTGTTTATGGATGAATAAAAATGTTCAGTTGTATCATTGGGCCAGTGAAATGGGGACATCAGAGGCGAAATAAGAATTTCACAGATGAATACAAAATAATTTAACCTTTCCTAGTGATAAAGCAGGTTCAAAGTTGTCTGAGCTATATTAACTATAAGACTTTCATAAGTCGTCATACATAATTAATTTGAATTTTAGTGAATAATTTTTTCTGGGTTTTTTAATATGCCATAAATATTTTTCTCAACTAATCGTTCTATCGTGCCATTTTTTTAGCTAAACCAGTAGTACTCTGTAAACCACTGGTAGAATTATTTGCATTTAAATTGAAACTAGATATTTATTTGAGTAGCATTTATAACTACCTGTGAGAAAACAGAAACAAGTACTCTTACCAAAGAAGTCGGGTAAGTCATAAAAGTATTGTGAATACACTATGTTCAAGAAATGCAATCAAAATGCTGGTACATCCCATCACTTGCTTGTGCAAGAATAAGCATTTATGCTAGTTTCGTTGGCCTTTAGGCAACATTTCTCGCAATCATACATGAACAGCTGTGTTCTACCGCCGTTGTTTTGAATAGCATAAATTTGGAACTAAATTAATAATATGGCTTCTAAACAATTTGTCACAGTGATTGATTCTTTCCATTAGCGTTAGGTACTGTGGTTTAAACTTTATGTATTTTTAAAAGATATGTTGAATGTTAGTCCAATTAATAAAAAAATTCTTATCGTTAAGAATAAGAGTACCGCATGAAGTATGAAAGAAAATCAACCCTTGGAAAGCAGATTTATTTGTAGAAATTTACAGTGAAAAAAAAAAACATAATTGTTTTAAGCAAATCCCTTTAAACATTTTCTTCCCTCACTGCACAAAAATTTTACCTTGAAGATCCTGACAGTAATTTATCCCTTTACTATAGTTTAACTACAGTACGGCGAGTTTAACGGTAAAAGGAAGCAATTATTTAACCGTATATATGGAAAGGGCAAGTATAATTTCTTACCCTTGTCGAAAAGTTTCCTAAGAGAATTTTCGTTTAATTGCTATCTGACGTGAGACGTGTATATATTCCGCTTTACATCATTCCGTCTAACGCGGCACAGACAAGAAGAAGTAGACATGTATCTTGCAGTGAGGGTTTTAACATTCTCTTTTTTTCCTCTTGTAATTTCTCTTGGTTTTTTTAAAACTTGTTACTGTCATTTTTATCTGACATGAAGAAATAAATGTTCCTATTTCAACTCGCAATATTACTTATAAGTTTTCCGTGGTATTTTAGGAGTGGCGATTCAGGCGCCCGCCTACTGGTCGTGTGTTAGTGTGAGTGAGGCACGGCGCCAAGGGCGATGCTGACTGGCTCATATGGTGAGGTATCGCCTCTACCGCAAGACAAGCAGTGGTATCGTAGATCACTTGCCTAACTTACACTTTCAGTGGTGAACCCATGTTGTAATTGGTGGAAAGTTTTAAACAAAAACCAATAAACGTTCCTATCGTAGTTTCACACAAACCTCGAGAACTGTTATTTGTTATTAAAAGAAGAAAAATCCGTTTCCGATCCATTTTGAGAGGCTCCGAAATAATATTTCCAATAAACTCGATGATTTGAAAATACCATTTCACCATCGTTTGGAGTGTATGGTTCTTTTCATACATCAACACATTAGAAACACATTTAGTAGTTTCTTATTAAAAATTGCTAGCACGCTGCAAGGTTTTTATGAGGCACACAGGCAGGCACCTTAACTACAGAGAAAAAATATTACAACGGTGTTTTGCGTCAGAACACCAGGCGCGACTTAATTTGAAAGCACTGTGTCGATAGCAGAATACGTTGGTACTAACTTTAAATTATCAATTTTATATGTATAAACTTTCATATATATGTGTGTGTGTTTGTATATATATTTTATAATTCCGAACATCACAGAGTGTTACTGTCAGTCGAGAACAAGTTAACTACAAAATGGGGTAAGTTTGAAGTCATTTCTATAATCTGTGTTTCATTGGAACTTGATTATACACACATCACAATTTTTATGTTAAGGTAACTACAGTAAACAAAATAAATTTCTTGGCTTGTGGGTGTGAGCCGCGTCTGAAGATTGTCTTGCGACGTTTCGGCAGTCGTTGCAGCTGCCATCATCAGGTAGTCGGAGTCGGAGACCAACTGGCAGATGTAAGAGTTGCAGGTCCTTATATACCCTGGTGTCTGCGTGGCTGCTTCCTGGTTGGCAGTGCCTTCTTTTTGGAAAGGTGTACATCCAAAAAGAAGGCACTGCAATGGGCTCGCCTCTTTCGCCGTTACTGGCCAATGTCTTCATGGCCAAATTCGAAGAGAGAGCAATAAACTCCAGCCCTTACCAACCTACTCACTGGTTTAGATATGTGGATGACACATTCGTAATCTGGAGTCATGGAGAGGAGAGACTACAGCAATTCTTGGACCACCTCAACAGCATCCACTCCAGCATACAGTTCACCATGGAAACAGAAAAGGATAGCCAGCTACCTTTCTTAGATGTCCTGGTGTACAAGAAGCAGAATTCCACCTTGGGCCACAAAGTCTTCAGGAAGCCTACCCACACTGACAGATATCTCCAAGCAGACTCTCATCATCATCCCTCGCAGAAAAGAACTGTCATATCTACATTAACCCACAGAGCTAAAACTATATGTGAAGAACAGCACCTGGAAGCAGA
>PNEQ01114224.1:0-17664 GCA_003012365.1 Medauroidea extradentata
TTCATTTTGGTTAAAATTATTAATAAATTTCACATCTGAATTCTATACTAAATGGTTGTTAAACGTAAGTTTTTTAGTACGTCACTTCCAGTAGAGTCAACACAACACCTTTACGTATATATATGAAAGTTTATTTTACTCCACACGTAAAAGTGAAAATAAGCAGTAAAATGTAATATACTTTAGTATACTACAATATTTAAAACATTTTATTTTCAGTAATATGCTTCCGTAAGACATCAGCAGTGCATGGCGTGTGTCTTACAAAATATGAAGTTGTTTATAAGCCTCTCAGTGAGTTTACTCGGTTTTACAATCTGATTATTCTGAAAAAAAAAAAAATGTCTGCTGAAATGCTAGTTTTACACATCGCCGTAAATTGGTTTTCTGCCAAAAATGTCAGCTGCATGTACGTGTATTAATTAATGCCGACAAAATTCGCGAATTCTCTTATCGGTCGGCTAGACGTAATATTTTTCCGGTTAATCTTGAAACTGTCTGATGCTCCAGTGATACGAACATATTATTTTGTCTATTCACATTAACGCCACAAAGAAAGTGGATTATGTAATTCAAGTTTGGAAAATGGCCTTCAAAACTCAATAGAGAACAAAACTGAAATTCTACCAGATACTTTCAATTTTGTTTACGTGCATGGCGTGTGTCTTACAAAATATGAAGTTGTTTTAAGCCTCTCAGTGAGTCAATTCGGTACTACAATCTGCATGTTATGAAAAAAATTATAAATTTTATATTATAATTTTATACAGTGCTATAAATGCGTCTTCTGTCTGAAATGTGCACTGCATGTACGTATTAATTAAGACCCTAAAATATTCGCGAATTCTATTATCAGTCGACTAAACTTAATATTTTTTCGGTTAATCGTTAAACTTTCTGATGCTCCAGTGGCACGAACATATATTTTTTTGTCTATTTACGGTAGTGCCTCAAAGAAAGTGATTTTATAACTCAAGTTTGGAATATGGCCCTCAAAATTCAATATGGAAAATCTATTGCTATCGTAAATACCCGAAATTTGGCTTGTGCAGAATTACAACTACTGCAATAAAAATGTGAGACACGAAAACAAAGTAGACAGCATATTATTGACTTTGTAAATATAAAATTGCGTAAATTTTTTTTTTCAAAAATATGTGAAAAATACATGAAATTATTCTTATCGTCATAGCGCAACAATTATCGTCAGTTTCGATACAAATGCTCGCAAATGGTATTGGCGAAGGAATCATTTCAGTAAACAAATGAATAAACTAGGGTATGCATATTCTTACTGGCAACATTCCGTTGCAATTCTACTTTTTTGTGTGTACTCATGATGAGTCATGACAGAGCGCTTTAAATTGACGTCGTGATTGCTATGAGAAATAAGTAGAACTCGTTTCAGTTTGTCTGTAAATAGACTGAAGTGGACATAATGCTAGCCAGAAAATTAAGTTAGAATTTTCATTCCTTCAAACAATAATAATAACGACAATAATAATAATAAACACTTGATACTAAGGCCATGATCTCTTGTTTCAACGGTTTTTGCGATAATTATTTATTAAGCTTAGGAAACGAGAGCAGATATCCCAAATCTGTTTGGAATATTTGTTCAAAATTGTATTTGCCGTGATAACTATTTTTTTTTCAAAGCAATAAATTATACGGTTTTGACTAAAAAAGTCAGTTAACCGAAATTTCCTTAATTACATAATTGGCTTAAACCACAGTATTTACTGCCTAGAAAAAAAATCAATCACCATGGAGACGACGATTTCAAACAAAACTGCCTAACAGATTTCGGAAATCTGTTCTCGTTTAGGCGTAAAAATTAATAGCGCTTAAAGTATAAACAAGAGAGCATGGCCTTAAACAACGACTGTAAGAGGTATTTTGTGAATGATCAAGTGCATTTTTATTTTATTAGAATAAATTTAATTTTGAATAAAGTTTTCAGGGTAGCATTACCTCCTCTGTGTTAGTTTTATGTACGAACCAAAACACTTTCGACTTTTTTTTTTTTCATAAGCTACCTAATTGAACTTTTTTTGTCACTTGGTATCTTCCTACAGGCCACAGGGACTACTTACTGTACGTACAGGAGAAATTTTGACATACTGTTCAACTATATTTACGTTTGCATAAGATACCGAAGCTAACGGGCCTATGTTCTAGATTAATGTAAATATTGTACACCAAACAAAGAACAAGATAGGCTTTTTTGCTTTAACGATCTGTATAAACCCTTTGTTTGAGAGAACGAAAATTGTCAAGCAAAAATATTTGCTTCATTCATCTATTACTCAATTGTTTGGTTAAATACAAACACATATCGCGGGTTTAATACTACAACTAGATAACTAGGCAGCTGGAAATACTTACTTAAAACGTTGAAAATTGCTGCTTGCCATACTCATACTTATTTGTTACAATGCAAATTTGTGTTGCAATACTTCTAATTAACACATTTATACATATACTAGCGACCCGGGTAGCACTAATTATCTAAACTCAAGTATTAAAGTCTATACACTGACATACCGCACACCTCCAAGTCTCGATCCTACTTAATTAATTGATGTATTATTTATTAATTTAATTAATTTGTATGGAAAATATGAGACAAAATTTGCAAAAAAATAAAAAATCTGTTGATCTGATCGCTACCAAACTTCACAGATTCATCCGCTGAGCTAATCTGAAGATTGCGATACAATTTCATCAAAATTACTGCGGCCGTTTTGGATTCCATATGTCACATATACACACATAGATTTTTATATATAAGGTTAGTAATACTAATTAGTAGTATTAATTAATTAAGTAATGGTTAATTTAAATAATTGGTAAATAAATTAAAGGTAAACTTAAATGTTAAATTAATGTATTTTTTAATTAATTAATTATTGATTTATTTTATTGTTGAATTAATTAATTTGAAGGGTATACATGACACAAAATTGGCAACAATACTCATTTCTGTTGATCTGATCGCTACCAAACTTCACAGGATCTCCCGCTGGGTTAATCTGAAGATTTCCTGAAAATTTCATTAAAATCGCTCTAGCCGTTTTGAGTCCATAGCGAACATACATACACACAAAGATTTTTATACATAACATAGCCTACGTATGAATAGGAACAATCATAAGGGCGGCGCAGACATCTGCAAATAACTTAAATTTGGGTACGTTGAGTTACCTAATAGTTTTCTCATTGTGTACATTTGACTGTACCAAAGGTTTTTCTCCGTGTACAGTCGCGGCCTGGTGCAAGACGGCTTGCAACACGCCACCAATGCACCGCGGTGGTCGCTGCCTTGGTAGGCGTGCGTGTTTTCCTTTCTCTTCCCAAGCTTCATTATGTCTGCAGCAATCCTCCCACGTCGACTAGTTAAGAAGCATTACCAGCGCAATTCTTGCGAGGCAGTACTCGGGCCTGGCTAAAGGTACAATTACTCGTTTTCCGTCTACGGCTAATTGAACGCTTTTCAGTTCCTTCTTTCACTATGCTGTGATATCCTTCCGCGCACGTGTGAGTTGGGTCGTAATCAAACCCGTTCAGGTTAGGTTGTTTCGCAATGCTGTATTTTGTGATGGCGTATGGGGTGGGTGCCCGAGGGCAGGGGGTCACACCTAGTGACCTAGACAGCTGGAAGCCCGTAGACGTCTGAAACTCCTTGAAAAATTACATGAAATGAAGTCCTGCAATATAGCCTAAATGCGAAGGCGAAGAGGGAGAAGTGAGAGAAAACCCGCCTGCCAACGGCAGCGTCCACTATGTTTCTAACAAGCGTCGTCGATTTTTATTTAAAACTAAGTTTATTGGACAAAACTGAGTGAGCATAAAAAAGGGTTTCGCTCTACCAGCCACATACTGATTTGAACCAAGTTTAAATTTAATACAACTATTTTTAATTTAGTATTAGAATCAATAAAATATTTTCTTACTTAATTTTGGTCTTATATGCTTAGAACATTGACCAAACATTTCTTGTTACTTGAAAATTGTTCAACTTATCTGATTCCGACAGGGTGTTATTCTTTTGTCTATTGTTTTTTTTTTAATGCATTGGATGACTCTAATAAAAATAGGAAATAAGCTGATTCACTAAGAGAAGCGTAACGAATAGGTACTGTTGTTATAAGATTATTTAACCATGAAGTTGTAAGTTGTTGTTCTCTATCCAGCGTATCAGAAAACTGTCTTTCACTTCATTTCCTGTTGGCCTACAAAACCTCTGGAGATATTTTTGCAGTCGGGACTGAAACCTTTAAAAAAATATTTGCCAATTGTTCGTCGATGTATGTTGAACGTAATTTACATAAATATTTTCCCATCAGTTACCACAAAACAAAATTTCTGTTAGCAGTGCCTAATGAAAATACGTCGTCTACATAACCAATAATAATATTGGAGGAAAACAGTGGTTTGATACCCGTGTGAGGGCCGCAGTAAGGAAATGCCGTATTTTTAAACACATTTCGTTGAATGTATTTAAAAATAAATCTATTCATAAGGTTACATGGTGGAATAGAATTTTTATTGCGTTCGCAATCGAGATTAATGTATACACTTTTTGTGTACTTGTTGCTTTCGTGCGAGACTAAAACCACAGTTAATTTAGATTGTTTTTAGGTTCATGGAGTGGTAACTAAATATTTGTATAATAACTAGAGATGATGGTTTATCGCGGGAAAACTTGACTGTTTACTGGGTTTCAACATACGTTAAGCTTACCAGAAGATGACTGGCTTTTGCGTGTATGTGAAGCTGTTACCCTATTCGACTGAACCAATGATATTCCTGGTATAGTAATATTTGATGTCCATCAAAGGTCTGCAGACAGATACGTTGTGTCAGACGTACAGTATATAACCCAATCATACATGCTGCAAGAAACTAAAGCGTTTTCGAGGGTATGTTGGCACAAAACTTTTTCGCGATATACCATCACTTCTACTAATAACAAAGAGGCCGCCATTGGCGTAGTGACTAGAGCACTCGCCTCCAACCAGGATAATAGATAATAGTGCCGGACGATGCCGTTGGTCGGCGGGTTTTCTCGGGGATCCCCCATTTCCCCCGCCTGTTCATTCCGGCGCTGCTCCACACTCGCCTCATGTCACTCCTCACCAGAGCTAAAGAGCTAGGTGTTAACTGCTGACCAAAATCTCCTCAACATTCGAACAGTCTGATAACTAGCCAGTTCAATTTCTTCACACTGCTACACAAATGCCCGCTGTCTCAGGCATCTTATTGTCACGGTTTGTTTACGTTAAACAAGACAGTCAAAGTAAGTAATATAAGATATGCCGCTCTGATGTAGTTGCAGATGCAGCCTTGAATAGGAAGTAAAGATGTGTAGGGGCCTGAAAAAATTGCGTTTCCTTTAAGTCACCAGCTAGAATTCAAACAATTGTAACTTCATGTTACTTCCGTAGTTGGCTCTTGATTTATCTGACACTTCTTGAAGGGCGCTGAGTCAATTCAACAAATAAGCGAAGGTCAATTAATGCGGCATCACTGAGACCGGGCAGTTACTGTCTCTCTTGAGTTATACGCATATTATTGGAGGCTAGTCTCCAGGCCAATTAACCCGTGAATTTTTCCGTTCTCTAATGATTCGTTCAAAACCCGTGTAACTATGTACTACCCTGGTCGCGTTCAAACAGCTCAGAGCGCCGTACAACTTCAGTCCTGGACATTCACATTCATGGTGTTCACGGGCAAAAATTTACAATGTTATATTTGTACGGCATAGTGATCGCTTTACAGACGTTAATTGTGCCTACATTTTCCACTTGCAAAATTTTTTTATCTCTCATAGTTTTCTCATGACAAAGTCAAAATTTGTAAGTTACAGGAACATAGTAATAACAAAAACCAAAGTCTACTCAAATGAAATAATGAAAGTAGATATTATGGGCAATATGCTATATTTAAAAACACACAAAACCATTCCTTTGTACTTTATAAAACTGAAAATGATGACAATTTACTTTATTTATGGCAGTTCTTTAAAAAATACAAAATTACTTTTATGTGTTTTTAAATATTTTTAAACATATTGTCCACTATAGCTAATTTCAGTGTAGATTATTTCACTCGAATAAGACACTTGGTGTTTGTTATTACCATGTTCCCGTAACTTGAGACTTATGACTTTGGCATGCTGCTATGTAAAAATTGTGAGAGCTAACAAATGTTTAAAAGTGTAAAATGTTGTCACAAGTAACATCTATTAAACGCTGCCGTGCAAATATAAAATTATGCATTTCTGCCACGTGAACAAAGCTGCCTCAATAATTCTGCATGTTGTAGTTATATTTTTTATAATCCTCTCCCCCCGGGTAGGTAATCCAAATTTACGTAGTGAACCTCAGAGCCGTATTACAGCTGCGGTGAACTAAGGTGTACGGTGTTTATTAACAGAAATATAACTTCCATAGTTAATTGTTTTAAATAAAACTTCGAATATCCATTACTATTGATAATGCAAACTTCTATTTAAATAATAAAAAATGGGAAATTTCTCGGCTACTTACGTCTTTCCTCGAAAGTAAAAGGCAATTTTTTGAAAATATTTGCGTGTTAACTGCTAAAAAAATCCAAATAGGATTTCCTTAACATTTCAAACTGGGTTAAATTCTCAGTATTTCTGCAATGTTAAATATTAAATAGAATTGATATCAGAACTCTGTGTTACTGACAAAAACGGAGAATATACAATTAGTGTAGAACGGCGTTCACAAACGCAATGCAGAATTATTTTGTCAATCACAAGATTCTTGAATTACTCGTAGCCTAGGTGTGGAATACTTTAATAATTGCGATTTATTGCACGTTAGAACCGTACACGACTTCGAACATAGCACTACGTTCAACTCAAATAATGGATCTTAGTGACAACCCCTTCTTGCTACCGTAATACGAAGTTGCTCCTCGCCATCTGCGGGGAAAAAAAACTCCATCCCATCGCGTGTGGTGGGTGACCCTGTAAGAAACTGGTCCTCGTTGTGACGCACAGAAAACCGTTGACCAAAATAGGAAGTGGAAATTGTACACCACTATCTCCTTATGTGATCAGCTTCTTCCGCGCGAGGGTCCGCGGTGGCTGAGGGGTCAGACCACCCGCCTCCCACCAAGGCTATCCGGAGTAGGTCCCCGGATTTTCGCATGTGGGAATTGTGCTGGACGATGCCGCTGGTCGGCGGGTTTTCTTAAGGATCTCCCGTTACCCTCGCCCTTTCATTCCGGCGCGGCTCAACATTCACCTCATGTCACCCCTTACAAGCGCTAAAAACCTCGATATTGAGCGCTGACCAAAATCTCTCCCGCACATTCTTCCGCCCATCCCGAATGCTGTGTAATGCCAAGAGCTTTTTATTTCTTTAGAATGCCTTTCGTGGACGACTTCCCGCCTAAATCGTAAGTTTCAATAGCTGCTGTACTGTTTAAAAAAAGAACACTGTGCTTATTTATGCGAGCGCCAAGACAGCAATTTACAAGTATAAAAATTTTCCACTGTGGAAAAATGAAATAATTACTTTGCAAACATAATCATGAGACGATGATCTCGTATATATTACTTAAAACTATTTATTTTCAAAATTTCTAAATTACGGTCTCGGAAAAACGTTTACGTTAAGTAAGTTTATAATATTACATATGTTAATGAGTACGACATGAATGCTTGTCTCAATAGCACAGAATATAAACTTTCTTTCTCTACAGGTTGTTGTGGAAAAATTTATGTCCTGGTATAAAATAAGAACAGTTTGTCTCACGGAACTATAATATCCTCTACTCAAATATAATTCATTATTTTTACAGCAAGCTCAGTTTCCAAGTTCTAGTAAACCAGGCACACAAAGCGGTGGTTACTGTTCACCCTAGCTTCGAAGTCTCCCCTCTGCACGGCGACAAAGAAAGGATGCTCTACTCTGCGATGTGGGCCACAATCCTTCTTCCCCCCCCCCCCCACACAAACCCTGCTCAAGTTCAGGAGCTACCGTGTCTCCTACCGCCAGCGGTTCTGTTATTCTACACTCCAACTTCCATCCACGTTAACCGCATCAACACACTTTCTCTAGGTCGTCGGCTTGATGTTTTATTTGTGAAAGCTTGAGGCAACCGCTGAGGCATGAAAGGAAATACAGTTAAAATATACGCTCTGAGAGAACAACGCCCTATAAGCGGTAACTGTTTATTGTTGTAAAATAACTCACAGGAAAAATTATTTTCCATGCTCTAATAAAATAACTAGCAGTTTTACAATACACTGCTACAACACAGTAAAAAAGGCATTTTCGCAACCTAACCGTTCCGTATAAATTAATTCTGAACTATAAAGTAAATAAATGAAAATTCTTATAAACAAATGTAAGTTTCCTTAAAACGTTCTTAGATTTGCCAAAACAGAACAAACAAATAATACACATTACGAAAGGACAAAAAAAACGTAATACGGGCTTCATACAAATATGCAAACTAACGTTGTTTCGAAACAAACCAGCAGTAAAAATTGGACGCTTAAATGGCAGTATTTCCAAGGTCACACTTATGACATTGATGCTGTGGCGCCGTTGATCGCTGTGCATTCTCTTCAGTGATTCTTCTCAATGAAAACCGTTGAGAGTGCACGTCTTTGTGGTGCTTTACGCGAATCGCTTTCGTTAACTATACCAGCTAAATTTTTTGGTTCAGGTTTTGTTTAGTGTGCATGTAAACACACTTTGCCAGTTATGACTTCACAAACCTAGTAAGTGGATGTCCGAAACTTCATAAATAACATTGTTGCTATGTAAAGGGGAAAAAAGATGCAGATTAAGTTGTTAACATCACAGGGCCTCCCCAGACAATCTCCCAAAAAGCGCATATAGTACACATGTATGACCATAATAAAAAGAAAATTACAGTGAGTCAATTGCTGATTGATTTCTGATACCTAAACCACTGGCAGGTGATGAAAATGATCAAAATTTGAAAGTGTGTGTAGATTTTTACGTAGAATATTTACCAGTTCTGGCATGTCCTTCGCAGAATTTGTATAATGGTAAAATAAGTGGAGCAGTTAGAAAAAAATAAGGTCATATCATATAATGCAAAGTCAGAACTGTTACGTTTATGTTTTAAAGTTGGTCTTCAAATTTTAATAGACAATTATTTTCTTTAAAAATTAGAAAATTTGCAGTACCCTAAATAAAACCCCTTCACCTTTCACCGTACGCCCGTTATAAAATATCAAGTAAACAATTCTCGAAGTGGTGTTGTAAAACGCTGCCATAGTTAGAAGTATGATTATCTTTAAAGCCGAAAATTCCAAATTCCCCCATATTCTTGCATTTGCACTACATGATGTGCTGGGTGTCAATGGGATGAACTTGTAGATCAAGAATACATACTCCTGAGAGAGATTAGAGGTACCGGAACAATTAATTATAATTTTTTTTGAAGGACTCTTGCAAGGGGAGAGAATGATTTTGAACAGAAGCGTGTATGTACGCCATTGCAGTATTCTGTCGTCTCAGAAACCCAAGTAAGATAAAACAAAACAAAGAAACACAAGCCAAGAATAGATATATTCAGAAAATTCACATAAACTAAAATACGTAATAAATCCCACAAAATATCATGACAGATAATCACAAAGAAAATGCAATTAAAACCAGAAATGAAAACTAAACTATAATAAATAATCAGGACAGCTGAAAATACTCGGAATAACAAAATATACATAACGGACAATTACTGGGACGGAGACAAAACAACAGTGTTGGATGACAACGCAGACTACACGGATGTAAGAAAGGACAAAATAACGAAGATGACACAATGGGGGGAAAAAATACAATGAAGGTAAAATATTAAGTTGCTTTTTAATACAATTTTTTGATACCGCTAACGTAATCACCTGGGTGGACGTATTTTGCACGTTTGTATCTAAAAAGGACCGAGAGCTAAGGATGACACAACAGACGCATCATGTCTCACACTAGACTCTAGTCTCAAGTCAGTGAACTGGTGTCAGTCTTCTCACCGATAACTCCTCTCTATGTGACATTCAGTGTCGACCCTATCACTTTATGGCGTAAAATGTGCGATACAGATAGATGCATTGTACGCGCCTATATCAATAGAATATTCTGAACCCGTATTATCATACCTTAAAGGACCGCAATAATACAAAAATATATGGAGAACCTGAAAAGGGTAGACACGCGTGAAAAGTTCTATGGATGCTATTTCTAAGCAGACATGACTAACGTATTTTGAGTAGTTTCCGAATAAACATTTATTGGTAAAAGCTTTGCATACCACTCTGCGGTTTGGGCAGGCAGACACCTTAATGTCCAGAGGAAGCTGTGTTGTTTTTACAATGGTACGTCAGTGGTAGTGCTCAGTCACGGGGTTCGATTCGCATTTATTTTAAATTATTTGGAACCAAGTAATTTGATTTAAAATAAAAGCAAATACATTCAAACTGTCAAAGTGTAACATACTTACACCTGTCATAAATTATCGCAATCACAGATTTTTACTTTTAGTACGTAAGTATTGATTTGAATCCTTTAGAAGTATCCTGTTTAAACATAACATTATCATACACAGGTTCCTAAATATTGAAAGGCAGAGGGCAGAGAGAATAAATGCTTGACTTTTTTGGGTAGCACAAAGTAGGATTAGCACTTGGACCTGGAAATTCTTGTAACGAGATGTTATAAACTACGCCTAATTATTGGCTTTTACATGTTTACAAATAAAAACTTTACTTCTGTACAGATAACTCTAATTCATTGCATTTATATTTCAGTAATTGTGTCTGAAAATATAATATTTTCTAGGAAGTAATTGTAACTGAGCCCAATCACAATAAGTAATTTACCCAACACCGAAGGGAACTGTCGTGTCGATAATTTATTACGTTGTGTCATCTCTCAGTATCGTTGTTTTGTGTCGTTT
This sequence comes from Medauroidea extradentata, assembly GCA_003012365.1. NCBI lineage: Eukaryota > Metazoa > Arthropoda > Insecta > Phasmatodea > Phasmatidae > Medauroidea > Medauroidea extradentata. The sequence goes on from PNEQ01114224.1 coordinate 10,972, forward strand.
GACATTACAACAGTTGTTTCTTTTCACAATCATAATTTAGCTATACATATATTTGTTTATACTAAGTTTTTGTTCAGTGTTATATCACAGAGTAGTATTAGTCATTTTGTGGTTATGTTGTTGAGTTTTTATTTTTAACGATGCTACTTTTCATTTAACTTGAGATCTGTAATCTGCTTGTGTCATAACGACATTATACATTCGTAATCGGGGTAGTTTTAATGTTTTTATTATTTTTCTATACTTCAGACTGTTATTAATTGTCAGAGTTGGTCATAATAAAACACATTTTAATTTTAGTATATTTGCTATTGTTGCCCTACTGTATGTCAACTTTCTTAGTGTCTGCTTTCATTGTTGGAACCAGATGATATTGTTTAACTAATTTGCTCCTCGTAGTACAATTAAGTCGTGACAGCTATTCAACTGTAGTTATGTATAGTTACAATTTAGCGATTCTACATCAGAGTTCCAAAAGTCTGATTTTGATTAAAGAATATTGGTTTTCGTCCTTTACGTAACTGATCATGTTAAAAAAGGACACATATTTAAATGTTGACACATTTTTACATAAAATTATGTATGTTATGGTTGTAATCTACCAAAGTTAATGTGATTATGATGAAATTTAAATTTATTAGCTTCTAAAAACCTACGTTAGGTGATTGGCTTACAAGATATATTTTGAGGGTAACGAACTTTCCTACACTCATCAAGACAAGATCGGCTGATGAGACCCAATTATTTTATTTTACTACTGGTTTTGAGTTACGTAACAGACAGCCGACGCTTATCACACACAGTCTTTTTATTTCCTTGACCCTGTGTTTCCGAGACGAACTGCGAATTTATGACTTACTTACATTTACGTCCTGAGTAATTAGTCTCTCTTGATGTGTGATGTAAAGACAAGGGTCGACCCAAAACTCCACACTTGTATGTCAGAATGAAAATGAACTGTATCAGATACTTATGAATAACATCCTTTAAATTCGACCTGCACCCGAGTCAATATTATGTGCATGTAACACTGTCATATTAATAAGATGAAAAACCGTGCCTATTAACAACTACTAGAGTTTTTAAGCGTACAATGTTCACGAAACACGGACTTGCTTGCAAGCTTTTCGACATAACCTAGTGATCGAAAAATGTCACGTTACTGGACAAACCTACCTAACCCCAGCTTAAACTACTTCTTGCAAACTGTTTCAAGCGACTTAGTTCAAACTACTATCCCTCCAACGTGCTCCTCGGCAGGAAATTTCCTTACGCCCGCCGCGCCGGCCACATATTCTTGTTTATGTACCGAGGGCAATGTTTGAACACAATGTGTTTTGCGATTGAATAATCTGTCTCATGTAACTTTTCCATGTTTTGACACTTCTCTTCTGAGAAATGTGTCTGGTAGTTCCATTGTTTGGAGCTTTAAACCTACCTGGCTTCCTTGAAAAGCAATGTCTACGCTATCCTGTTTACAGACACACTTCTCAGAAGTGAACTGACAATATATTGAATACTTACATGAGACAGACTATAAAAGTAGAGTATGGGTGGATATAATATTTGCGCGTGTTGCTCGGCTCTCAGGATGTGTCTAGAAAGTTTTCGGGATCTGTCAAACCACATAATTACTGGCGTACATATTTTTTCCTTCACTTGAGCACACTGGGATTGTCAGAAGAGACCGTACTCACGAGTTCCAGGCTTTATCTGTTACAGGGTTCACCTGCTGCCTGTTCGGTTCCCGCCTAAGCCAAGGCGAAAATTGTCAAATACAACCACCAGATACGCCCATTGAAAACCACATGACCAACGCCACGGTCACCAATACGGATCGACGCAGACCACCTCGCTGAACGTACGAGGCCTATACAAGCTCTACGAAGGACGTGTTTGACAGGCCGTCGTTTTCACTTGTCCCCGGGTAACGTCGGCGACATGCTCGGCGCGTCTCCCGCGACTACGCGATATCCGATCCCGCCGCGGTGTACGCGTCGCGACGCCGCAATGAAGCAGATGGAAGAATGTATAGGAAGCGGCGGACCGTTATCCTGGCGATCGTTCTTACTCGTCTCGCTGGCTGCGCCCTGAAGCGGGTCACTGGGGAGCGCCCAGGGGTCACCACAGGCCCGTCGCCGCCATCAGCGCCTAAATGGAGGTCAAACTATGTATATGTGGTTCACGATAAACTGAGCACTTACTAATGGATATAGTTTCTAGAATATTAATTACAAATTATTATTTATTGCGATTTTAGATGTAAACTTTTGAGTTCCTTATAATCTATACACATTAATAGTTAATTCGGCTGCTTTGGTTACATCAAAAAGTAGCAGGAAAATATAAAAATATTTGCACGAAAAAAAAAAATAACAAGAGTTTTAAAAGCGCTCACTTTATCCCGAACCACATATAACATACTGTTTTACATAGATATCTCCCCCATTCTCCATGTCCCCTGCGACAGTGAAGCCTCTTTCATGCACATCCAGACAATACAAAAATGTAACAGCCAATCAAAAGGGTTGATTTTTATAGGACGAGCCGTACGGGTAAAGTTAACTACCCTGACTTTTCTGTATCGCCATATTTGAAAACATAAATATGTGAACTGATTTGTGGGTATACTGAATATTCTGACCTCTTCGCTCTGTGTGATCTGTGGACGTGTGATGCAAGCTTCAGTCCTGATTAATTTAGATAATTTGCTTCAGTTCTGATTAATTGAGATAATTTTAAGTTAGAAAAAATTGTTTAAGTTAGTTTAAAATGCCAACAATTGCTGTGCGCTGCGCTGATTCGAAGTTTTTTTATTAATTTTTTAATTTTCATTATTATTATTATTTTAGGTATGGTAACAACGATAAAATTTAGCTTCTGGCTCAATCGGCAGTTGTTGTTGGTGATGTTGTAAATGGTTGGTGTGTTCAGAGTGGGTTGGCACATTAGATGGTTGTATATTACATAGTTATATGTTATAGGTATCTGAAATAATTTTAGTTGATAACATATTTCGGGTTCAGTGTTATGATTTATGTTTGAGGAAATTAGAAATAACGCGAGAACTAATAATATTTTTGGTTAGCACTAAACGTAATTTATCCGTTTACTGCAATTTGATTGGTCGGTTGTACCTAAAAGTTCAATATTTGGAACTTAACTACAGCACCATACCAACAATAACCACTGGAAATGAGAGTCGAAATGCTGTCGTGACCAGTATCAACTCCAAACACCAACAGGCAGTTCTACCATCACGTGTTTGGTAACCTGTCATTCAACTGTCGTCAACACTAACCAACAACAACAACCGTAAATTGTGTCAGAGGCCGCAATATGTGACGCTGCAACTCCTTGACCCTGCGTTGTGAGTAATGTTGACACGTGCAGTCTCCTATTCCTATATAGTACGGCCTCTGTTTAGGCGCAAGTCGCCGTCGACTGCTGATGAGGTAACGGTGGAGACCTCGCCCGGCCACCCGAGTTGCAACTACCCAACCCTATTCCCCTACTCACCATCATCCTATCCGGGGACCGTGCACGTGGTACGTACTCTTATTCAGTCGTGCTCACCACGGGCTTGCTTGGTGAATTTCTGGAAAAGCAGGGATGACGTTAAGGGTAATCATGTAGTATAAATTCATATTTTTATATTTGCACAGCATAGTGTTTGTTTTATATAAATTACTTGGGACTAAAATTTCCCCATGTAATAATTTTTTTAGTTCTTACAGTCTTCCTGTAGCAGCATGTCAAAGTCAGAATTCGCAAGTTACGAGAACATAGGAATAACAAAAACCAAGTGACTTACTCAAATGAAATAGTTTGCACTGAAACTATATATTATGGGCCTTATGCTAAAGGACTTAAAAACGTACAAAGAAATGCCTTTGTAATTTTATAAAAAATCTGAAAACGATGGAAATTTACGTTGTGACTTTTAAAAAAGATAACATAACTTTTTTGTTGCGTGTTTTTTAAAATATTTTAGCATATTGCTTTTAGTATCGAATTTCAGTGCAAATTATTACATTCGGGTAAGTCACTTGATTTTTGTTAAGCCTATGTTCCCGTAACTTGCAAATCTGACTTTGGCGGGCTGCTATGAAAAGACTATGAGAGCTAAAAAATTATTACATGGAAGAAATATAGTCACAAGTAACGTCTATAAATTGAACTCTGTGTCGTGCAAATACAAAATTATTGATTTTGACCACGTGAACACCCTTAAACAATATAATCGAAGCTTGGAAAGAAGAGAGTGGGAGAGGCGTGTTATAACCAAGGTTGGATCCAAAGGGGAGGAAGGCGATAAAGGGCGATCACCTCCTTCTGAAAAATACCTTTAATAACAGTACAGAAAATACATCTACTCCATTCATATTGTGACTAAGTTGTGTAAATTTTTACTCAGAAATATGTGAAAAATATAGTCAGTAAGGAAAGTGAGACTGGATGTTAGACTAAGACATTTTTCATTCTCATCGCTGGATCCGTGCTTGGTTATTACCTTAAAGCAGTTTACCAAAAGACACTCAGTTTGCCCGAGTGGAGTGAACTTTCGACAAGGGTCGCTTAAATTGTGAACCGAATAAAGTGTTCTGGCGTCTGGAAATTGAACCGAGCTATTAGCTGACACGATTTCGATAGAAATCTGATTTACCTGTGATGATAGAAACACCCTGGTCTCGAGACCGAGCAAACCCTATCTTTCTTTAGATTTACGTCAACGATTTATCTGAGTGAATGTGAATTTCTCAGGGGTAATTTGTGGGATCGTATTTCGCGCGTCCGATGCCTAGAAGTGCGGAAGCGGGAAGGGCGAAACAGCACGCGCACAACGCCATCTCCCTAGACTCTTAGGCGCAAGTAACGGGCCGCGGTGGCCGAGAGGTCAGACCTCTTGCCTTACACCAAGGCGATCCGGGTTCGATTCCCGGCGGGGTCGGTCCTCGGATATTCGCATGTGCTGGGAATGTGAGAATAGAGGCCGCTGGTCAGCGGGTTTTCACGGGGATCTCCCGTTTCCCCCGCCCGTTCATTCCGGCGCTGCTCCATACTCACATCATGTCACTCCTCACCAGCGCTATAGACCTCACTGTTAAAGAGCTGACCAAAAATCTCTCACTCACTCTAGGCGCAAGTCACTGAACTGACGCGCAGTCTTCTCGCCGACAACTCACCTCTATGAGATATTCAATGACGTATTATTAAAGAAGGTGTATTGTACACGTCTATATCTTTGAAAAGATTCTGCTGTAAGATTTTTGAACCTGAAAAAGAACATAAAAACTTCGCCATTTTCGGCAGCTTTAAAATAAACTATAGAGGTAAATGGCTAACCTGAAATGGTTATACACGTGTGTAACGTTCTTTGAATGCTAGTCTTAAGCAGACATTACTTAAGCGAGCTGAGCAGTTTCCGAATAATCTTGTATTGGCCGAAGCTCTGCTCACCACTTTTGGAACTAAAACACATTACACGTATTGTTTTAAAAATGTGAAAATATGTACACGTAGGACTCCACATCGTGTGTTAAACTAGATGAAAGTAAGCTAAGAAAAAGTGCAAGTCTGAGTGAATGGATCTCCTAATGCCGTGTTGTACTGCCATTGGCTGGTCACTGCCAAAACGGTTCTGCATTTAGCTGTGGTCCGACAGTGTTTGAGTCATTCACATACGAGAAACCTGTCTGGTCGATTCAAGGTGCCTTATGTTTTTGTCACGAACAAAATGGGTTTTTGTGCGCGTGAACGAACTCCCTCAAATTTTCGTCTCCTCTGCATTCATACCCGCACATGCGTGGAAACAAATTAACACCAGCAAAAATGTTTTTAAGGCCACGCTGCCTTCCTTCCCGAAAATGCGTTTCCTGGATGAGACAGCGTAATGTCAGTTGTAAGTGCAAATTATTTGAGAATTTCGACGTAATAATCTCATCCAGATGTTTGTTTGTATGTTCTGTTTTATTGCCGTTCTTGTATGAGGTGTATTTTCAATATTAGTGTTAACTGACTCATATTCTTCATTTTGGTTTCTCAAATACGGTTTTGTTTTGTGTTTTTGATTATTGATTGAATTTGATTTTTTGTATTTCAGTCCAAAGTTTGCGCCAGGTTTGTCATTTTCTGTACTTTTCGTTTTATTTTATTTATCTTTGTATGTCCGGTCATAATCAGCCAAGTAATGGAGATAGTATTTTTTTTTGCTAGAATACAACTTCATTACATCGACTGTTACAAGTAACACAAGGCATATTTAGAAGCTGCTTATTTTACCGACATCATATGTACCATAATGTCTAACACAGTTATGCCATATATATAACATTTTGCAGTTCTTTCATAGCTGCAACGAATTCTCCTGTTAGGAATACATTAACTTTTAAACTCTATACCTACTTAATACTCTAACAGTGGCGTGTGGTGATCAGAAACAAGATAAGCTGGTGTTTGCTCAGTACTGTACAATCTCGGCGTGTGTCTGCGTGTTGTTACAAAATGATTTATTTTGTAAGTTGTATTATATTAGGGTTCCTAAGTTATTATTAGTTTGGGGGTTTCACTCAGATGGTAGCTACACTGTGGGTTTATTTAGATATTATTTAGGGTTAAATGACTTTAAGACAGTTATGGTTAAACGGGCATTTACTATACTACAGTGGCAGGTACTCTGAATACAAAATAGGT
>PNEQ01114225.1:0-11660 GCA_003012365.1 Medauroidea extradentata
TCATGGAAAAGTACTACCTACGGACATCCCTAGGATGTCTGGCATACACATCCCTGGGACATCCTTAGGAGCTCCCTGGGATCTGTAATAAACACATCCCCAAGACATCCTCAGGAGCTCTCTGGGATCTGCATTAAATGCATCCCCAGGACATCCCTAGGAGCTCCCTGGGACCTGTATTAAACACATCCCTGGGACACCCCTAGGAGCTCCCTGGGACCTGTATTAAACACATCCCTGGGACATCCCTAGGAGCTCCCTGGGATCTGTAATAAACACATCCCCTAGACATCCTCAGGAGCTCTCTGGGATCTGCATTAAATGCATCCCCAGGACATCCCTAGGAGTTCCCTGGAACCTGTATTAAACACATCCCTGGGACATCCCTAGGAGCTCCCTGGGACCTGTATTAAACACATTCCTGTGACATCCCTAGGAGCTCCTTCCAGCAGCAAAAGTAAAAGTTTAGTATTCAACACAAAAGAAAACAAATGTATTTGTTTTGGTGATATGTAAACTTAGTATTTAACACACCGTCAAATACACATAATTGTTAATGTAGCCTCTTAAAATCTTTTGAATAAAGAATTCGTCTGTAATAACATTTTTTTAATGCTTCAACTTCCAAAAGTCTACCAGTAATAATAAAATATGTGTGTCGAAATTAATAAATTTATCAATTTCTTAAATCATTCATAAAAATGTAACGAATTATCTACTAAATTAATTGCAGCAAACCTCATGTATATTTAAATAATATCGTGAGCTATCTAGTGGTCATATTAGGAACTTGCCTAAAAATTCACTACGTCCGTGCGAGCTCCTGCTCGGATATCCCAGGGAGCTCCTACTCGGACATCCCAGGGAGCTCCTGCTCGGACATCCCAGGGAGCTCCTGCTCGGACATCCCAGGGAGTTTCTCAGAGGAGCTCCGCGGGAGCTCACTGTAAGGACATCCCTGGGAGCTCCCCAGATGAGTAATTTAGGATGACCCAAATTCATCTTCCAAGGAGCTTCCTGGGATGTGACGTACTTTTCGAGGAGGTACTTGGGACGTCCTTAGGACATGGTTTTTCGGAGCCCCCATTAGACATCCGAAATATCCATCCTTAGGATATCCCGAGGATCGCATGTACCCGGATATCCTCAAAGGATGTCCCTATGACATCCTGGGGACTTGCTGTGCTGGTAGGGGAGGAGCAGGTGCAGAGCAGATTTCCTTGCGATGCGCTGCGTCGGTGCAAAACGCAAGTGGTGATATATAATCGGCCCCCAGGTTAGAAAGATCAACGTTATAAGTTTGGCACAGGGAACATTTTTGCCACTTGAGCACTAGTATCGCTAGTGCACTTAACTGACTAATCACAGAGCTTTCCTGAATTTTATGTTAGGCCTACATTAAGTTGATAATTTAAAATGCGAAATCGATTTCTTTTCACTTTAAATTAAATTACTTATATAATTTCAAAGTTTATTTAAATATAATTTTACTACATCTTCGTATAGTTCTGGGGGTCTATTCACTAACTTTCCTTAGTTATGGCCAGTAACTTTAAGTTACAGATCGCTTAACGCCGATTACCTTAATTTGCGATTCACCAAGCACTTCCCATAACAAATTCAGCTGACTTTAATTTTACTGGCATGTTACTTGGCAACACTGTAGGACGGCTGTAATATTACTGCTCACTGCCACTCGGATCATTGATTGTACATGCAGAAATTGCCTTTATGTGGCAGTGAATTATCTCGCGCCAAAAAATTTATTTTGGTTTATGTTTATGTGCTCTGAGTTGTTTAGAAAAATACTATTCGATTTCGGCAAATTTAATAAATTTTACGTTGAAACTGTAAAATTTGTCTATTTTTAGTTGTGGAATATATAAATAACGAAGTTTTTGTTGGAATATGTACAATGTTATGTAGTAAAAACATATTTTGGCCGCATAGAGTATAGTTTTAAAAGAGTTTATTCATGCGTGCTATTTGCGCAATAACATATATCTTCTCGTTTTTACTTTTTGTCTTATAATACTAAGAAACCTATACTTTCTGACCAGATGGTCAAAACATTCCTTTTGTGTACGGATTTGTAGGTAGGTCTTGTTCTGTACTGCAAGAATGAATGTCAAGTTTTCATGTCTCGTTTGAGTGGGCAAATTGAATTTTCAGTAACTGCTTATACAGTTTTGGATTTTGCGTTAATATTTTTCGTTGGTTAATATTTCCGTAACAGATATTGAAAATGGAAATACGTGATCAGTAGAATCACACGTGTTTTATTAGTTAGCAACTTGAAAATAAATCCGTAATGGTCTGGTAAATTGCATAGTTCAAATATTTACACTAGATAACTTAAAGGGGAATGTCTACATTTAGTTCATTATACCTGAAATGCTACAAACTCGAAAAATAGCCTGCCAATCTCATCGTAGCAAATGAAATAGTTTCACATTAGAAACCGCAATGCAATACATCACATGTATACCTACCGTTAAGTCATTCCTTCAAGTTTTCGATATTGAATACCAAGAGCTCTTAAATAATTTAATCTTGTGTCATGTTTTCACTGTCGAAAAGAACCTACTACACCAATGTAGGCCTGGGTATATCATATTAATAAGCAATTTTACACTTGAAATAAAATATTTTATAGTGTACTGTGATCAGAATGTGGTACGTGGGATAGCAAGAAAGAACAGTATCAAGTTGCAATATAAATTGTGTGCAAAAAAGAATTAAGTTCCAATTGCATATTTTTGTTTCATTGAAATGTGAAAATATATTTGCTATTTTTTGCAAGAATTATACATATTCTACCGCTGTTGTATTTTGTATGTTTTACTATTGAAAATTGACAACAGCAGTTTCTACGTCATACTGAAAATAAAAATTTCTTGACAACATTACTGTAATACCTCGTACCACTTGTAGTATTACAAATATATACAGGAACAACATTATATTCATCCTCGCCTGCTTTAATACATCGTACCAGCTGTACCATTATCCATATACACAGACACAACCTTCAGCCAATGCTTCATGTTCACAATTGCTGTTATTTTTCACCTTTTCACCAATACACCTTCCATAGTACATATGACACACCACTAGATAACACACTTAACACATAACTCTCTATCACATAGAGAACATTACAACAATTACCCTGAATGTTCTCTGTGGTCCCATGACTCTACTTGCAGAACAAAAAATAAACTACAGTGTGATTATGTATTCCCTCCTCCTTTCCACACCTTTCGATGTTACAGTCAAACTATTTGGCATAATTTTATATAAGTAAAATGTACCTACCTGGAGCTGTTTTAAACATATTCAAGGTTCTAAAGCAAAGGAGTGATATCCTTGCCTGGTCTGACATTGCACATACATGTAAGGTTTTGACTGTGCAATGTTTGTCCCAGTACTAGAACTGTAGGACTTCATGTGCTGACCCTGCCATTGTTAAAAACAATCAGCTGCAGAGTTTAATTTAGAATACTTGGATAATGTCTTGTAAATTTGAGTACTAGATTATGAGATAACTTTGTGGAAAAATTATCTGTTGCTGTGTTTGACAGCTTGAAACTTGTGTCTTTATGAGGCCGTTCCAGTGTTTCAGGCGTATGTATGCAACCTGCATTAAACCCATATAAATCAAGGCTAATTTTATTTTCACTATAGCAGTAAGAGTATTACGCTTATCAATATTATTTTCGCGGTTTTTAAGAGACACAGTCGTTCCTATTTTCGCTGCGTTCGCCGAAGTCAAGTATAAACAATGGTTGTCTACAAATTTTACAAAACTTTATTTTATATCACATTGATAATGTAACCGTTTGTTATACTTGATTTTGCAGAACGCAGCGAAAATAAGAACGATTGCATCTTTGATAAAACGCGAAGATAATATTGATAAGTGTATTACTCTTATTGCTATAGCGATAGTAAAATTAGCCTTGATTTATATGGGTTTAATGCAGGTTGCATACATACGCCTGAAACACTGGAACGGCCTCTTAATGTGTGTGTTCCTTAAAAGTAACCAACAACTCTCTTCTGAAATGTGTTTTAAATAAACAATGCCCTGGGAACACACACAATAGCTAAGCAAAATAATCTGTATTTCTAACCTGCTGCAAAAATGTTCCAAAGTCCATCAATTAGTATTGAGAGAAGCATGCTCAACTGTTAACATATGAGTGTGTGGATATGTCTACATTTGGTGCAAGTCTTTAACTACCTAAAGCATGTGTAGTGACGATGGGATTAGAGTTTGTCATAAATACAAATTACTAACTCGTAATAACAATATGTAGGTAGTGCTTAACATATGGACAATGTGGTCATTTGAGACATGCTTAGATGAACATGAAATGTGACAGGAATTTGCAGAGTTCTATCCCAGTGCATATCTCAAGTGTTGTAGGAAAACCAATAGCCTTACTGGGAATCAAACCCAGATACCTTCTAAATACATGTTAACTGTTTTACAGCTGCACTAATTTGCTTTGTCACATGTTAACTATGTAATACGACAAAAATATTTTGATGATTTTACAGAAAACTTTTTTTTCTCTAATATTTTACAATTTAGAATGCCAAAACATCCTAGGCTTTTCTGAGATTCCTTTTTGGTACAGAAGATATAACAACGTATAAAAACGGTGAAAAGAGAGTTAGTATTTAAAATAATGACAGTTACATTTATTTAAAGAATGTTCTTTTCTTCTGTATTTTGAAATTGGCTGAACATTACCATTACATGACTGCATATGAAGAATTGGTTCCATTCAAGTTGTTGGCATAGGAAACTTGAAACTAATCTTGTTTGTTGTACAAATATGGTATTTTGTGAGTTGTAGCTTAATATTATATTTTCTTACACAAAAAAAAAAAAACATATTTGTATCAATGAAAATTCTTGTTTATAAAAGTTAATATTTAGATGAGACTTTTGTTGTTAGCATGTCAACCACATAGTATTTAATTTATTTTGAGGTTCTACGTGTCCTCGGATAGCTTCACATACTTGGTAGAGGTACACTTGAGGAAAGGGTAATGGAATCAACCAGGGCCTGTATTGAGGAATCATCACCTGGAGTGAATTACAATAACCCTGGAAAACTGAAGTCAGTAACCTTCAGGATGTGATGTGAAAATCCAATTGCTCCAACTCACTTTTTTATGCACCACCAATACAGTAGGGTCAGCTAGGGTGATTAATGTGAATTTGTTTCATTTTTGTTGTGTAACTTACTATGGAACTATAGGTAGTGGGTTATACATATAAAAGGTTTGCCAGACAGTGTAAGCTGTTTTCATCTCCGTGTTAAGGGTGCGGCCACCTTAATTTTCATCATCATTATTTTATTTTTTATTTGTACCAGATATTTTTTTCTTATTTTAGACACAAAATGTGACTAAATTCGCCTCTTATGAAATTTTTTTATTTCACATAGTTTTCGCGTAATGGCTTGTTAAAGTCATATTTTACATGTTTCCGTTTTAACGACTACACTAATATCAACTGATATACCAAACTAAAAAAAAATATCACAGTGGATAAAGACATTGCAGGCTACAATGACATGCTCATATAAAATTAAAGTATAAAAATAATTTGTATTTTTACAAAATTATTATTAAATTTTTAAAATTTTTATTTTCAGTTACAGCATTTTTTTTTAATTTCAAATAGTTTTTCTTCTTCAATTTAATGAGCATAACATTGTAGCCTGCAATGTCTTTATCTACTGTCATTTTTTTGAGTTTGTTATAACAGTTTGTTTTAGTGTAGTTGTTAAAATGGAAACATGCAAAATATGACTTTCACAAGCCATTACACGAAAACTATGAGAGAAAAATATTTCATTAGAGCCAAATTCAGCCATATTTTATGTCTAAAATAAGAAAAAAATATCTGGTACAAATAAAAAATTTAAAAATGGTGATGAAAATTGCGGTAGACCATGCCCTTAAGAAGGCGTGGTGCATAAATCGGTGCACTAAATAAAAATGTCAAGTTTCTCAAAACAATTATGCAATTACCAGAACAGAACACTCTTAGACAACAAATGTTGCTAACTTTATGAACAAAAACATTTTCCCAAGAGAGACATATGATAGGGAAAATGTCTGTTGTTGCAATTTTGTACATCTAATAGTAGCGGGAGAGATTGTGCTTAGTGAATGTGTCAATCTAGAAAAATTTTTGCTTACAAAGATAGCAAAAAATTTTTCTCTAGGATTGTTCTATTCAAGTTTTTTCTACATTAGCTTCCAAAATCTTAGAAACTATAACCGATGTTGACGTTATATATAAATGCATAATAATAAAAATGTCACGGTTGCTCACAACAGATCCCGTATTAGTCTGCTTTATTTTATTAACACTGTGTTGTTTCTTTTACTCTAAATAATTATTAGATTTGTTACATTACAACCAGTCTGCTATTGTTTATGTACAGTTACTAACATACCCACTGTTTCCTGAGTAGCAGTACAGGTGATGTTCATGCCATCTGCATACAATGTACCACTGACTTGTAGTGGGTTCAGTGATGGCAAAATCTGATAACCACATGTGAAGTGTTAGGAGGCATACATAAATAAGTCCAGCTAACAATAGGATAAAAATATGTACATTAATGGAACTAACTCTGAGTCTTTCAGAACAATTCATTTACTCTACCTAGGTTATGGCTTGCATACCCTTTCAAAATAACCTGTTAACTTATTGCCTCGTAAAGGAAATACTTTTAAGAAACTATAGGCCTAAGTAAATGATATTTTTAAATACAGGATACATATTTACCCTTTTTTGTGATCACTGAACACACCACATCCTCTTCCCTCACCATTACATATCGCAAAGCAATGCCACAATCAATTACAACAGCTCAGCTTAACATTTCGTTCCAAGATCCACTGCTGTTATGAGTGTGCGGCAGGCTTAGTCCTACTTGAATTTTTAAAAGTCAATGGTTCATTCATAAAGTGCACTAGAGCTCATTGTGTTTGCTGATCTGCCAGCAGCGTTGAACCTCCACTGCAGCAATGTGTGCGTGCCCCTCAAGGCGCTCAATGTTAGGTAGAGTAGAGTACTGAAAGAAGTTACCCTGAAGTAATGGAAAAGGCATATAATACCATGGTTAGGCCAATATTAAAATATGCAGCAACGGTCTGGGACCCCTATGTAGAGCAGGAGATACAGGAGCCAGAAGTGATGCAGAAGTGGACAGCGCAGTGGGTGAAAGGCAGGTGGAGAAGAGTGGGGCAGGATGGAAAGCATGAAAGATACTTCAGGCCTTCATTAATGATGGCGATGGTTTGCTGTTCCCTAAAGGAAAGAAGAAAGGTGGATAGACTGGTCAGAACGTATAGGGTGGTGAATGGAGGGGGATGGGATGAGTTAGCCTAAATACAAATTTATTTAAAGGTGTGTACAGAGCTACGTAAAAAAACAGTGGTTGGATTCAGAGAACTTGGCGAAGGACAAAGCAGGGGGGGCAGTCTGTATTAATGAGAACAGTTAGGAAGTGGATTCTGTTGCAGGAAGATTTGGTGACAGGTAGGTATGTGTGGAAGTTCACGAAGCACTTGTTGAGGGAAAACGATTGAGAGGTTAAGTAGTTGTCTGCAGGCGTCAGTCCAATTGCAAGGTTATTATTATTATTAAAAATAGTTTTAACAGTCATGATAATGCTGTTTTACAGAGTGTGTAAATTTTATTTGGTATGAAATTTTACATATAACTTACTGTAAGCAGGGGTGACTTTGTGACATCTGTATATTGAAATGTGACGGCTGGCTCAAGTTAGTTCTGTGGGTAATTAGTTCGATAGAAAGAATTCAATTCCTCAAACAAAACAAAATGTTGAACTGTAGCAATATGAAAACAACTGCAAAGTGTTTTCTCCGAGGGCCTAGGCCTTAGTTACTGTACTAATGTGCAATTTTCTAAAATATAACCTAGCTCGTATACCGCACTGATTTTAATTATAATGGTTTATTTGGGACGTGTGACTTAAAAGCTCAACGAAACACATTTATTTTATGCAGCTGCGATTTGAAAAAAGAAAAGACACCTACAAGAGTATTCAAGCAAGCTTGTCTGACACAGAATATGTTTCCACACACAATTTGAACAACAACAAACCCTTCGCTTAAAACAAAGACACTTATTAATTGTAAACAGCTCGCGTTTTGTCATTAATTAACATCTTGAATATGCAACACCGATAATTACGTCAAAAATAAGGCTCGTCACTCGGCAGATACTGTTCCCTGTACGCATATTTTATTAATACGAATGTACACACTAGCTGTATGGTTTTTCCATCTAAAATAATAATGATTTAAGTTACGGTGGATTTTTCGCATGTCCAACATAAATTAATTGAACTATCGTCGTTTCGGACTATGAAATGTTCTAACCTCACTAATCCGCCATTATTTTCTACACATTTGTAAACAAGTTACGGCAAGCCAGTAAGTTAACACCACCCTAGAACCCATCTGTTAACTTACGGTCGCTCACTTTCAAGTTAAGGTAAGCAAAATGCTTACTGAATCGCTCCGGGAAAATTTACGGCAAATGTTAAGGTGACTGGCCGTAACTCTCAAATTACTGTTACTTTAAAAGTTAGTGAATAGACCCCCTGGTCTCTTAGCGATTGAAGCGAAACTAGTGGCAGAAATTTTCTCTGTGCCAAGCTCTCCCATAAGAAAACGTATTTTCTTTCTAACCTGTAGTAGAATTAACCTTACTGCAGTCGACATGTATGTTTCTATTATTATTTTATTTTTTATGTAGTTTAGGTTAGGTGTTACGTCGTTAAAATTAATAATTTCTTTATTTTGTTTTTTTATTATTTATTTATTTATTTCAATAGCACAAAGGCTAAAAAGAACAATAACTCGTTAAATATGGATACAATATTAAACTGTTGCATTACGTGAAATGAAATTTACAATTAAATTATACAAAGATGTACACATCTTTCTTACAGTAGTAGGCTAACAATAATTGTATATGGTAATACATTTTGAGGATGACTTTATACACATTATGATATGAAATCCTTAAACATCATCATACATTGCTAAATTAAAAGTTATTTGCTGCTGATATATTTTCTTTAAGAATTTTCTTAAAAGTAGTAAGACTCTTAATTTCTTTTACTGGTCCTGGTAATTTATTAAATTCAGTCAATCCTTTGTCAAAAATAGACCGTTTTGCCAAAGAAGTTCTCCGAAATTTAATGTGAAAGTTGTACTTATTTCTAGTGTCATAGGCATGTAGATCCGAATTTTTTATTAACTTTGACTGCAAATACTAAGGTAAAATGCCTTCTTTGATCTTAAAAACAAAAATTAGTTTATTATATAAAAGTAACTGTTAAATACTCATCCAACCCAGTTCTGCAAACATGTCTTGAAATTTTACAAATCTATCTTTTAAGAGTATTGCTCTCATTGCCTTATTTTGAAGTACCAATATGAACTTGATCATTAAAATTTATAATTGATGCACAATACGTAAAATGTGGAGGAACAATGGTGTTGTATACAATTTCGATTTTTTAGACAACTTGTACTTATGTCTACCTAACATGCTTACCTTTCGAGCAACTTTTTTAATTATATTATCTACATGTGATTTTATGGTCAATGATTTGTCGATTAAAACCCCTAGATATTTAAATTCATCAACCTGTTCTATAACACCATCTTCACCTAAAATAATTTCAATATTAATGTTTATTTCTTCTTTGTCTTCACCAATCACCATATATTTTGTTTTAGCTATGTTCACTTTGAGCTTGTTTTCACACAACCAATTATATAAAGACTTTAGTTGACTGTTATTTTTTTAACTGCATCTTCAAGCTCATATGAAGAACAATAAACTAATGTGTCATCAGCAAACAAGTGAATTTCACAGTTACAGGCCAAGTCCATTATGTCATTCATATAAATTATAAATAACATTGGGCCTAAACCATTACCCTGTGGAACACCATAATCATTTTTAATTCTTTGAGAGATAGTTTCCTCACACCTTACAACTTGGTACCTATCAGTCAAATAGCTTTTAAACTATTTTATAACTGTTCTGCCACATCCATATCTCTCCAATTTGTGAATTAATCTTGTACGGTCAACAGTCTCAAAGGCTCTTTTTAAGTCTAGAAAAACTGCCACTGTCTTCTTTTTGTCGTCTTTTTTTATTTTCCAATCATTTACCACGTGCTGTACTGCTGTTTCAGTTGAGTGATTTTCACGAAAACCAGACTGATTGTTTCTCAAAATTTTCTTTTCTTTGCAATAGTCTTTCAGTTGTTTGTAAACAATTTTTTCTAATATTTTCTCCAGACTAGGCAACATATTAATAGGTCTAAACTCTTCACCTTTTTTTTTTTTGCACTTTTTGACTTTGGGATTGGGGTAATGGTAGCCATCTTCATTTCTGTGGGTACATATCCATTCTCGAGGGAGATATTTATTATTTGTGCAATACGATTGTGTACTAAAGAGTCTATTTCCTTCAATACTTTCCCACTGATTCCATCTACTGATGATTTATTTTTAAGACTTTTTATAATTTTCGAAATTTCAATTTCATTTGTAGTTCTAAATGTATTTAGAGTTCTCACTTTGATAGATTTCTCCATTTACGTCTTCAGTTGAAATGGATTTCACAATATCTCCTATGCTTGCCACGTAATACTTATTCAGACCATTCGCAATTTCTTCATTGGCAGTTAATATTTTGTCTTCTAGTTGAACCTCTTTTATTTCATTTTCTGTATTGATGGAAATTAGTTTCTTTAGTTCATGCCACATCTTCTTTGGTTGATTACTCACATCATCAATCACTCTTTTCAAATGAGACCGTTTTGCCTTTCTAATATTGTATAAGCACTGGTTCCTGTGAGATTTATAAAGGTTCCAGTTAGCTTCTGTTTTGTCATACATATAACGATTGTAACTATTGTCGCGAACCTGGATTGCAATTTTTGTATATAATTTGTATATAACCATGAGATAATGTTTGATATTAATAGTATTGGTACGACTCGCAAATAAATTATTCTAAATTACATTGTTGTGATGTAAAAATGCAATTAAAAGACACTACTTCCTCTTCATATGTACATAGTAAAAGCGTAACTTGTAATCACAACAACAAAAATGAAAGTACACAACAACTTCAAAATCACTTTTAAATTTTTACTTTCACTTAACTTTTTCCTGTGATGTAAGTCAGTATTTACTATTTATACGAACAGGATATAGTGGTTTTAACCTGCACTTACATGCAAACTTTGAAATCCAGTCTCCTTGATTACTGGCCAAAGGTGTTTCACAGTACACGAAACACATTTTACAATCGGGAATACAACAGTTATGTGACATAACTTTCAACTATTAAATAAATACAAAGCCTCTGTCCAATTCGCTCACCAGGTGGGCGATTAAATATCGCTTTTGAGAGGTGCAGTGCAAAATTTGCACTTGCGCTGCGTTGCTTTGGTATTAAATATACACATACGCAGGTGCAAGTGGTCACGTGACGTCGCAAAGTGCCTGAAAATCTGCGGCTAGCAAATGGCTCGACGCAAGTATATCTGCGCCCTTCGCGCATGCGT
>PNEQ01114226.1:0-31374 GCA_003012365.1 Medauroidea extradentata
AGGGGAGAGAGAAGAGGACAATATATCCTCCCCGTCTGACTGTCTCTCCACGACTGAATGCCTCCCGCAGTGGTATGGGATTATATACAGGCCAGCGGAGTGGTGGGGAGCATTGCTTCGATGCCCTTCACCATATTTTAACAACATAAAACCCAAATGCAAGAATGACGATTTTCGACGCATGAACCGGCCCCTTAAATATATGAGTGTGTGTATGTATGTGTATATGGACACAAACACACACACACAAACACAGAATAAGAGAGAGTTAGAGAGAAAAAGAGTTAGAGAGAGAGAAAGAGAAAAAAGAGATAGATAGCGAAAGAAAGAAAGCAAGAGAGAAAGCGAGCTAGAGAGAGAGCAAGAAAGAGAGAAAGAGAGAGAATGTTTCAGAAATACTTGTACAAACTTGGGAGGGTGGGTTCCTTACACCAAACCCAGAAATAGAAGTCTATATAAAGGTCCAGAGATCCTTAGTTTGAGTTATTAATTAAAAGTTTATGTTCAACGTGTTGCAAGGTAGTAAAATTAATGTTGTAATCATGATATGGGTACAAATATGCTGATGCACACATTTGTATTTGTGTCCTAGTAATGTAAATGCACTTTGATAGGAATATTATTTAAATTTAATCTGGAAAATTTTAAGTCTTATCATTTAAGTTTGCGCTTCTATACTCCAATTTTTTCCTTGCATGTTATCACAAATAACTATGATTCCAAAATTTTCTTATTTCTTCTCCCATTAAAGTGATTGAATCTAGTTCCCACTCTTAAGATTCTGAGTCATATCTGAAGGTTTTATTCTTTTGGTGCCAATATTTCAACTTGTTGAAGTTCTTTTTGTTTCCTTTTCATTCTGCTATAGCTTCTGTGTGGTTAAAAACTCTTGACTATTGAGCCTTAAAATCGATATTCACTTTAAAACACAATTATGCATACGCATACAGTTTCTTGGATTATTCTGCAGTGTCATCTCTAAGCCTGCTTGCATAAGGCAGCACTTCGAGAACAATGTTTAGGCCTACCATCTTTGGTCATTTCATCAGAGTCAAAACAAAACCCAGCACAAATTGGGCTCTTTTCTTGCAATTTTATTTAGCATACTTGCAACACATTTTCAGAAGTCTTGTTTCATTCAGAACGTTTCACTGCAAGGACATTTATAAAAATAAAATAGTAAAAAAATTATATATGTCACTACCAACTCTGCATAAGACTGGTGTAGCACCCAGCTGAAGGCAATTCCATGTGTTCAGCCACCTAACCTCCCAACAGATATATAAACAAAAATGCCAAGATTGTTAAGGCAAATATTGTGATCAGCTTCAGTGAGATAAGATACTGTTGCACAGTTTTCTCATGAGTAGTGGGCAGGAAGTCTAGCACTGTGCAGGATAAGAGGTTCTGTAACTGTCAGGCGTAGGAATTTAACTAGAATTAAAAATGGGTGTTGCGGGTATATAAATCACATTTTTTCCCCTTCCTAAACGCATTCCTAACAACTCTTAACTGCTCTGATAACCAAAAACTACAGTCAATTATAAAATTAGGCATTCATTGCCAGAAAGCTGCACACAGATCACAATCTTCACTAAAGCAGGGAATGTATTAGTTGGTGCAGTGGTTCTGGATGGAATTAGTGAGCATGACATTCCTGTTGTGGAAATAGGGCAATGGAAGATTGGGGCAGTGCAAAATAAAGATAGGCTGGTATAGGTGTGGTACGGTAACAGTATGGGTGCAGTAAACTTTCCGAGGAAAAGTTCTGTAAAGTGGGCTAGAGAAATGAGTGTAGATGACCTATGGGAAGAATTTAAAAAGAAAATTAACATTATATTGGAGAAATTCGTTCCTTAGAATGGTTTTATAGCCAGGGAAAATCAGCCGTATTACAGGAAGGAAATTATACTATTGAAGAGGAAATGTAGGCAATTGCATGGAGCTGTAATGGAAGGCAAGAAGACAATGAACTTGGATTGGGAAGTAAAATCAAACTGTAAAAGTTGCTGAATGGAAATAATCCGTAGGTGGTTAGAGCGGTGTTTATACATATTGTGACGATTATTGGTGAGTATTACTGATGTTGACGAAAGGTAACCTTTATATGTGTATGTATACTGCAAATAATGTGGACACACTGTGTTCGTGAAGATACATATGACCGTTGACTGGAACAGATGTGGACACCTAATGACCATAACTTACTACACAACACAAGACAAAAGGACAACACAAAGAACACTACAAATTACAATGAAGTGTTAAATACTATAAGTAAACAATATTACTGTGAAAACAATCCACAAATAAATATGAAATTTTAAACAGCATTTAAAAAGTATTACGTATGTCCTAATTATGGTCTGCACTAGAAACAATTTTGTTTAAAACGTTGGCTAAAACTATTGTCTATGATAGCTATTGCTTTTATCTTCGCAAAATGACTTCAAGAAACCTACAGTTATAGATTAATGCTTTCAGCGTTGAATTATGTACCACACCCTCATAAGTGTTTTTGCGACATTTAAAAGAAATTACTAGCATAGTTAGTAACGTTTGGGTGTCGTAGAAAGGCAGGGGATGAAGGGAAAGCGGTTCCACCATTGAGAGGTACGGACAGGCGGGTTGCTGCAAATGGCACGGTGACGCATCGCCACATCATCATATAGACATTACCCTTAAAGCTTGCTTCCCTTTTGGAATATATGTGCTGATGTAAATAATTGTAGGTTAGGCCTATCCAGGAACATATGATGCTGCTATTTGTTAATGTAATAATATTACACAGAGAATTCATGTTTAATAATATTGAGTAAAAAATGAACTTAAATGTTAATACAATCCAAAGTGCTTCACTAAGAGCTTGTTTACCAAATGGGACCATGATGCCATAAGGGTATTTTGTTTATAAGGCAGAGCTACTTCAGTATATTAAGTTGTTTAACCTAAGACAGCAGACAGCTTGAGCTGCCATTTTGAACCACACGCCTAACGTGACTTCCACCCTTTGGGTGCTTCTCGCCAGCCAGAATTCAGTTGTATAGTTTACTAGGCACTCCTCCCTTACCTTAGGGTTGTCGCTGTAGCCTGCCACCCTAACCCGCGCTCCCTCCTTACGGGTTGTGACGATAGCCTGCCACATAAACCCTCATTAGAATCCTATTGTTATTCCCATACCAGAGTGCCAGTATAAAGGTGGCAAGTACTGATCCCCCCAAAATGCATGCGCAATAAGTTTGGGAATGCACACCCCTTGAGTTAAGTTGCACAGACTGCCACTAGGCGCACCAGCACTTCTGCCGGAAGTTGAAATTAGTAGTATCCGAGTCTCTCGCGGACTGTAAACACGTGGCACAACCAGTAGTTGTGAAGTAGTACTGCAAAGGAAGTTGTGTAAATTATTGTAAATCAGTGACTGTAAAAATTTGTGCAAGTTTTAATATATAACAATGAACTTAAACCAGTGAAAGAAAGCAATAAGTACTTCGCCAGCTATTTTAATACAAGTGGACACCACGAATTAGATAAAAGGACGAGACCCTCCCTCTGTTCAAAATACGAGATGGACTTAGGCGCTGGCCCCCAACACGGAAATGCACTCTCCCTGAGAGTGCTGTCCATCTCCAACCACAGGAAGAGTCTAACTCTCCCTAATACGCTAGCCAGGCTTACCCACCACACTTACCTGAGAAAAATGTTACCTACACGACAGGGGAGAAATGTCAAGAGAAAAGGCTGAATTATAGTTATGTATAATATTTCATGTGAGGAAAAGTAGAAAGGGTGAGTAAGGAATTGAAGAGCAAAAAGGCAGTTGGTGTCGGGCAGAATAAAAGGAATACTCAAGTTCGATGGGAAGAAATACATTAAATATTTAGACATTATTTGACAAGGTCTAGAGGAGCGCAAATTTCAGCAAGGATTGAAGCAGGTTGTGGTCCCAGTAGGGTGTCCAGAGAAACCTGTAACATAATTTTCCTGACCAAAATCTTAAATTTCCTTGACTTTTATTCATTTTTCAATTACTTGCCTTCTGAATTTTTCTGAAAAAAGGAATGCAGCCTGCACTATCCTTATAGCTGGTGTTGTTCTCTCTACACTTTATGTAGCCTATCTTTTTTTAAACATTTTAACATATTGACTATCAAAATAAAAGACCAGAATAGGCTATAAGAGTACCAAAACTCTTTTAGAAACGTATCCTCATGCGAGACTCAACTGGTGTACTGGATACTGGAGGATAAATAATAGACTTCAAACAGTCGATGAGGGAAAGCAGAGGATGACCTTAGGAGAAGAAAAGTTAAAGAGAACAGAAAGGAAAAGAGTGAATTTGGTATGCTGGAATGGGTGTTGAATGGAATCAGATGTGGGATTTAAAAAAAAAAAAAAAAAAAAAAAAAAAAAAAAAAAAAAAAAAAAAAAAAAAAAAAAAAAAAAAAAAAAAAAAAAAAAAAAAAAAAAAAAAAAAAAAAAAAAAAAGCATAGGCTTATAGCATAATGGTCAAAGTTGGGATATGTGGCAGCAGAATGGAACCCATATGTGAATGTGGGGGTGCAGACTTTGCAGATGGTACAAATAAGGGCAGCGCAGGGGAAAATCAGTAAATGGAGAAGGCAAAGGAATGAAATAAATCATTTTTGGCCTTTACTTACGAAGGAAATGGAATTAAGTCTTTTGATAGACACACGGAGAGTGGAAAGGTTGGTTAGAATGAACAGTACACCATAGTAAATGGAGAGGGGAGTTTGGGTGCCAGCTAGTCAAAGGAAGGTACAAGGGAAAAGGAAAGTTTCTATTAATGGAACCATAAAAATTTACACCAAGTCCTGCTAACCTGAACTAACTAGGACACAGCTTATACAGGTAACCAAATATTCCAATTAACTAAAATTCTTTCCATAACGTACCAGTGCGCAGAAAACTTGCTGAAATTAGAAACGCATGTAAAGTAGTATACAATGTTTTAAGTTTGCAGGTCTACTACTCTACGGTAAAAATATACAAAAAGTACATAGCAATTTTCCATCTCATTTTAATATGTAAAAATTAGTTTTCTTTTTAATTTATAATTACTACGTTTAGGGTAAAACTTCAATCCAGATTGAACCTGAAGCTAAGTCTACTCGGAGTGAATGTGTAGCCAACATGGATTGAGGAACTGTGTTTACAGTAAATATTACAATCCAGATTGAACTGTAAACAAGAGCCAAGTTGCAGTCAACCTGGACTGAAAACGTAATAATGCTATCTATCAGCGACATTACGAAGCAGAGAACAGATGACAAACGAAAAATAAGAGTTGCTCCAAATAAGACTTTTCTTCACGAGACATTCCACTTGACTTGTTCCGTTTGCTTTATAAAAGCCGTTTAGCCTTACAAATACCTGCTTTAAACACTTTCCGTTTCATTATAATGTGCTCTACTTTTTTTAACCTAACCACGACACATAACACAATATGGCGGCAACTTTGTCCTGCACATTTTATTTTCAGTCCAGTCTGTGTTTACAGTAAAATCTCAATCCGGATTTTTCACTCCAGTCCACCTCAACTAGTGGAGTGGATTATCTCGCTTCACTCCTACTTCAGTCCACAATATATAGTGTTTATAGTAAAATCTCAATCTGGATTCCTCAGTCCACTCCTACTTAAATCCGGATTTAAATTTTACCCTAAACAGCCTATATGTGTTTTTCCTCACATACTCATTCTGATTATCGTGATGTTTGGAATAACGACTTTCAGATTAGTGTAACATTGCAAAACTTACAGCTATAGTGTTCCCAACTCAGTTTGGTTCTAAAATATGTTACTGGTACACCACACAATTTGAATATGTACAAGAAATTCAGTTCAGTTAAATTATTTGATTTTCTAAAATCCAGCCATGCAATAAATATATCAGGTTTAGGCCAAAAATTACTAAACTAAAAACTAAGCCAAAATATTACTAAAATATAAATTAGGCCTATAGAAATTAATTAACTTATGGTTAGTATGTGAACTATTTACCTGAGCAAAATCTGTTCTTGTCCTACCGTACGGCCAGGACGGGCGAGTCGAGGCAATATTATTTTTTTCCATGATACTGCGCAATAACTTCCCATCTTGGTCACCACACTAAAATAATATAAGGGAAAATCTCAATAACCTAAACTAGGCAATGGAGGAATGTATGTATGTCAACACATCACTCATTAGTAACTTACTAAAAAATCACAAATTTTTGTCAAATATAACACTCCCTGGTAAAAACGACATATCAGCAGTTGTAAATTGTAAGTACACATAGACAAACTCTAAAACTGACATTACTACAGGCGCGGACAATTGGCTGACAGCTGAGACCAAATATGTAAACCGCCCACGTCACGACTACAGAATACAACACGGTTAAATAAATGGGAAAAATCCATTCACAGCTTTGGCGTAAAAAATTTCTACATACAAAAATACATACGTATTCGTAATGTACAGGTCCGTCCATCTATGTTAGGCTCATGCTGATGTAAATGGGTACTGAAATGGTGCAGTCGAATCGTATGTTAGATGTGGAACGTCAAGACATCCAGAGTAGAACAATTGACACACAAAAAAAAGGTGTGATGCAAGCATTTTCACACATAAAAACACCGTCCAATTAAAAACAAAATGTGACTTGGCAAATTACCTTTCTATTAGAGATTTTATTCGTTTCCAGTATATTGCCTAGGCCACGAATTTCAGACACAGCCATTTAGAATTCACCTACATACTTCATGTTTCAACTTTCTTTTTTTTTTTCGGTTTGGATCTTTCAGGTGCAGAATGAATGGGCTGTTCCGTCCGACAAAATGTACTCCCCGAGACAACAGCAGATATTTATAATTTACAAAAGGGAAACGTCCATACAGTACCAAGAAAAGCATTTCAAAATAACTATTTGTGTAAATAATACTTAACGTTAATTCAAATTCACGCTTACATCAGTTCTCATGGAATAATAAATTTATTCACCATTACGTCAATGGGGACTACTATACTGCTAATATCCCGTTTGTTTTCTGTCTGTTACCCGTAGAAACAGCGCTTAGTATAAAATTGAGTTAGACCCCTACAAAATAACGCGTGAAATACGGGCTATCGGATAAAGGTATAGCGTACTCAGTTTCCAAGGTTTTTAGAAGCTTTATTCAGTAAACATAACTAAAAACTGATACAAGAAGAATCCAGAACACTTACAGTTTAAAATCCCCATTCCCGTCCTGTAGGTATTATCGAAGAAAGAAAGTAAAGTATAAACCAGCAAATCAGTAGGCTACGGTCTTCATTTCAAATCAAAATAAATTGAAAACATGTTGCATAACGACTTATAACGAATGTTTTAAAATTGGCCAATAACAATATTTGAGCGCATCTGTGTGATTAGTTGGCGAATCAAATTACACCACTGCAGGGTAAAAAACTCATCGACGTAAAATTACATACGGACGGGCCGGTTCTATCGCTGTACTTTCAATTATATATATATATGTATTTAAACAGATAGTTAATTTTCTACTCAGCACTAATCAACTTAAATATACTTTTACCGTAATTAAGTTAAAAAAAAAACTATGTCGTTCATTGCAACGTAAACATTTTTGAATTTTCGATTGTTGTTTGCTCTGTGTTGTCAGCGTCCTCCGCCCACAGAGCAAGATCCTGCTATATGCAAGACAATTTTTGTGTTGGGAAACCTTGTTTCGTATCCAATCTCTAGTTGTAATGGACAGCGCTGGTACATATATTTGGTTGTGTGGTGGTGAGTATGGAACTACTCCGAAATGTTGGGGCGAGGAAAGCGGGAAATCCCCGAGATAACCTGGTGACCGACGGCATCCGGGTCCGGCACGATTATCGTGATATGCTGTGCACGTGTCGTGAGGCCGACCTGCCAGGAATTGAACCCGAATCGGACGAGCATGTTAGTCGCTGCATCAACAACAGCTCCATTAGCGAAAAGTTGTATTTTGCCAGTGCGAAAACGTAGCTAGGTTAGAGCCTATTAATGTTTCCATTAGGCCTACTAATAAATATTTATATTACTAAGAATTTTAAAGATAGACTTAATGAATAACAAACCTTACATCAGACATTTAGAGATGTGCCTGAGAGCAGTTCTCTCCAATCAGCTATGTCCGCTAGTATTTACTAAAACTTATTGTAAATCCATAAAATAACATACAGTGGAAGTGGATTTGTGTGCATATTGTCGTACGAAAAACCTTGTATGTATATCATTTATCCCACGTTAGCAACAGATTTCAGAACAGTTCATATTTTAAGTAATACTAACCAAAATTATTTTAGATAGCACTACTTATCTCCTGGAGTCTGTTATGAAACTAAAAATTGTAAAATAATATTTTTTTTTTCAGCAAATTATTATTTCACATAATTTTTGTCTAGCCTACCATCCTTGAAAATTTACCAGATTTGACATTCACTGTTTTGCATCATCACCAACATGTGTAAAACTAATGCATTAGACAAGCATAGGTATAATGAAACATTTTACCAAAACTTGGCTCTACTGCAATAGCTTTATTTATTTACAGTATTAACGTACGGTACTCTCTATGAACCACAATTAAGTTCTAAGACAGCTGCTGGCTGGCACTCTTTAACTGCACCTGGGACCAGTAAAATGTGCATCCACAATGCTTACCTATGAAAAAAAAACATACTTCAGTCTACTTGTAAAAATGACTGAAGAAGCTTGAGCCTCTGATGCATGAACAGTGTTCTACCGTGTCACGCCTACTCTTTTGTACGTGAAACAGGGAAATTTTTCCACAATATGTTTAACTACAAAAAGAACACATGGTTAAAGTTAGGCTTCTATCATTTTAAAACTGCAACATGCTCATTCGAAACATGTTTTTGGGGCCTCTTAAAATTGCTAAGAACAGGTTTTTTTTTAGAGCTGTACCTAGAACAATACCACACTAATTTGTAAAATAACAAAGTTTAAATGTGCATTGGACTTTACTACAAACTTCTCACAAATAAAATGTAGGGTTGCCGCTTTTAAGTCCAATAGGAAAATGAATACAGTAGTACTGCATGTCAGTTTGGCGTGCCACGAATAAAAGCAATGCTGTTATCTTCGAGTATGAAATGATGAACCTTATCACTTCACAGTCTCCACACATCAAATGCTGAAAATTACATCCGGTGCATAGCCCTCTTAAGACACCATACACAGTGGAAGCATTATTTTAAAGACCAGAAACAAGGTTAAATATTGCTATCTCAGACGGCTGTTTCTCAAGATATATGAACTGGATTTGTAAGTGTAAACGCTATGCTTAACCAAATCTACGACAAACTGAAACTGAATGCACAGTGTTTACAACAATGAAGAAAAAAGTATGAAAAAAATACTAAAACGAGCACACAACTTGCTGTAGACTTTGCATTTAGTAAAACAAGCAACATGTAAAATACGTAGGTTTTTTTTTATTTTTGTGCAGTCTTATACCCTGAACAGTATTACAGACATTTATCATAAGATTGACAACCTGGTCACACGACTGAAAAAAACCTACCTTACTACAGCTCGTGAGTTTTGTCAACACTTTTAATATGTTTATGGTCAGGCCCACACATTCTGCAGCATATTCGTTGCACTGTAGGCCTTACCACTCTCTGACATTAGTACATAATTGAGGTGGAGGGAACTATCACTTTAGTTCGTTACTAAATCCAGGCACCCACCAGTCGCTAAACATAAAATACTTACCTTGGCACATTTTCAAATTTCCCTCCACAGCCTAGTTTGCTCCTCAGCTTCTAGACACACAGTATTAGTTACTGTAACATTACTTACCAAACTGCAGTGTGCCACCATTCGTTGCCCGAGAAAGCAGGCCTAGCCAGCTACAAGCCGCAACCACACAAAAATGTGAGGCTGTTTTTTAGTGTAAATGTACGTGCAAGTGAAGTACTTGTGCATGTCTGTCTGAATTTCATAGTAATTTACCGAGTGAGGTAGTGCAGTTGTAAAATATTTCAGGACTAAAGTTTGATTCCCTGCTCTGGCCATCCTGACTTTAGTTTTCCGTGGTTTCCCAAAATCACTCCCGGTGAAGGCTGGGATGGTTGCTTAGCCAAAGCCAAGGGTGATTTGATTTCCTTACCAGTTCCTATTTCTTGTGTACAGGAAGAAGAAAAAAAACCAACTACAGCTCTACTGACCTCACTGTCATAGAGATGCAGCCTAAAGCCCAATAAAATAAACATATTTCTTAAATAGCCTAGCCCTTTTCCAGTGTCTCTGTTTACTTTAAAATTTATGAGGCTAGCGAAGTCTTGGGATTTTCATTATTACTGGTCTCTGGGGAACGTTTGCTAATTGAATTCTCATGTCACCCTTCACCAGCACTGACCAAAATCTCTCTTTCTCTCTCACTCTAACCAATCAGTCAAATTTTCTTAACAATTGGCCCTTCAACCACTGACTGATGATTTTGATGTCCAGGTGTTAACACATTTCTTTATTCTGGTGTGTGTAATTTCCTACTAATTTGCCTTTTGTATATATACCGCACAGGCATTTTACATACCTTATAAACTCTAGTATGTTATTCATAGCTGGTATTTTCTCATTCAGAGACTCCAAGTATTTGCAAATCTTAACAGCATTCAAGTGTAAGAGAAGAAACGAGACAGGAATCTAACAAAGTATTAACGAACCATCCCAGAATTCACTTGGAGTGATTTCAGAAAACTCTTCTTCCTGAGTGGAGCGGAGATGGTATATAAATTAAAGATCAAAATGTTTAATGAAATTTGCACGGTTTTAAAAATCAATAATGATAAAAAAATTAATGAAGGTGATCATAGAAAACATTTCCTGCCATTTCTTTTCAACAAATTTCTATTTTTTTCAGTGTGGCATGTTCTTTTTGTGTAACCTCCTCCACTGGAACCACTGTTGCAAAATTAAAGCTCCATAAAGTAGAAACACATCTCACTAGCAACATGTTTGCTCACGAGTACCAAAACCTATCTTCTAGGATTGATCTTTCTTTTTATACAGTCTTTCAGTTTTCCTGAAAATTTCAATATAATGTATGTTTTTAGTGCTAACTTGGCTCTACTTGTAAAGTCTGAATCCATGGAGATAACGAGTTTACTTCCCAATGAACCAATTTCAAAGGTAGGTAACTTGTTCAAACAAAACATAAGTTATTCTTTTAATGTTTTTTTTAATGTGAATTTTAACCATACAACTTACATAGTAGACATTCAAAAAAGGGGACAAAGTTACAAAATGCAGCGGTGTTGATCTGCAAATTTCATATAGAATACTTCTTGACTGAAGCAAGTTACTTTTACATATTGGTCCACTGAGAAGTTTGTCGTCATCCGATGCTGCTTCCAACTGGTGGCTGGGTCAGGGTCGTAAAACTCCTCCATCGTCCTCTTTCTCCACCATTAGTCCTCTTCCCCTTACTCTCCCCCAGCTCCACTTGAAAAGTTATATTTTTTTAAAACTTTGATTCTCCATTTTAACTCAGTGCCTGCAGATTTGCTAGGCAGACCCTTAAACAGAAAAGTTGTGAGTTCTGTTATTGATGATATGAAATGGAGCAATGCTGTAATAAAAGAGTGGGAGGAGATGGGATTACTCAGAAAATCCTCTAGCCAACAGCTGCATTTGCTGTTTTTTTGTAGTTGCAAAAATCAAGAGCAAATCCATAGAGAATTGAGTGAGTGAATGAGTGAGTGAGAGAGATTTTGGTCAGCGCTTAGCAGCGAGGTCATTAGTGCTGGTGAGGGGGTTGACATGATGTGAGTATGGAGCAGCACCAGAATGAAAAGGCGGGGGAAACGAGACAGAGAAAACCAGCCGACCAACGGCATTGTCCGACACGATTCCCACATGTGAAAATCCGATGACCAACCCCACCAGGAATCGAACCCAGATTGCCTCAGTGGGATGCAAATGCACATGAATAACCATGGTGGGAGAAGAGTGGTTCGACCACTACACTACCGTGGCCCCTTCCTCTAGAATTTTACCGTTGCAAGACCTAGCTAAGTGACTCCTCACAAAGCTCAGTGATTCCTCACAAAGCATGTTATTCTTTCTGATATTCTTCCATTTAAGATGCAGTTATTTTGATTAGTTTTTAGACTTATAATGACCTGCTGTGTATTACGTTTCAAATTACCATCACTGTCTTCTTGAGAAGTGGTGAAATGTTTTATTTCAGCTTAAAAATTACGTTCACATTTTTTTGGTACTACTGGCCAATATGAATACAACTGCCTTCTTCTGTGACAAAATGAGGAGCAAGGCAGAGACAGATAATTGAGAGTCCACTGATAACCCTAATTTCTGAGCAAGCTCTCAGCAGACTGTGTAGTCCAATGTGTTCAATTTAGGGATGTCAAGTGATTCATCTCCAGATGTTTGAACTTTACAATGAAGAAATTTTCTTTGATATTTCACCGTCTGTGATTACATGGCACGACTTACTTGTACATTGTCTTAAAGCAAAATGTTGTTAGCATGTGCCTAACCATTTCTAAACTCGACCTTTGAAAGACAGACTAGTTTTTTAAGTAATAACTGTATTGTTGGCAGCAAGTATTTCAGTAGTAATACATGCAGTATGCACTTTATTGAAAATGAAATTTAAAAAATAAATAGCAACTGAAATATCATACGTTTGTTTCTGTTTTCCAGAAGTACCAAAGAAACATATTCATGTTTGCAACAGTTTTGCAAGGTCCTATGACTGACGACAGATACCAGTCAACAGATCCGTAATGGCATTTACTTCACAGTGTGACAGAAAGATAGCCACTTCTTCTTATTGTTGTTACTTCCTGTACACAGTAAAACACATACAGTACCTTATTTGAAGTACTCTGGTGATAGGTTTCCAATTTACTATACAGTAAAACTCTACTATGATGATTGGGGATAGATAAGAAAGAAATAATGCTTATTAACCAGGATAAATTATTAAAATTGTTAACTTCAACATTTACTTAGAGACAAGGTGCAAAATTATTGAACTTACTAAGCAGGAAACTTACACAGCAGGAACCTACCTAATTAAGAAACTTCTTTAGAGGGTTTCACTGTATTTATTTTGTTGCATGTTCTAAGTTAAGGGTACTGCCTAGTGCTTGCCTACATGAAAACCATGGCATGAGCAAGAATAGGGATTTACATGGTAAATTATATGCACTTCTGATTCATTTCTAATTATATCACTTTTGCAAAAAAAAAAAAAAAACAGTTTTTTGCACTGAATAGAAGAAAATACTGCAACAGGATTAAAAACGGTAAGAGAAAATTATGGAGATGATGTAATTATGAAAATACACTTAGGGTATTTTAAAAACAGCCTAAAAATTCTTACAGCAATGTTCACTTTACAGAGACGAACAAATTCAGTGGTCTCATACAATATGTTCAACAGGTACTGTAGTAAGCCCCACCAAATATAATTTAACATGCACAGTATATCCTTATCCTTGCTTGTGCTAGGACTTCGAGGTAGGCAGCACCCTTAAGAGTGTGTGGTATAGAATTCAGTGTTAAAAGCATCACTTCAGAATTATCGTACATATAATTGCGGCGCAAGAGATCACACTTAACAAATGCATCATCCTGTGTAAATAATTGTTCATAAAAATGGCTACTGTCATTATCTAGGGTTGCCGTTTTGTAGCTTTTCTGTACTGACTTTCAAAAAGTGTTGATCTCAACTAAAAAATTCAGCGCTTATTTATCTACCATGCCTTCTTTGTGAACAGTGTGATGTACTGTCACAGGGAGACATGGTGTATTTTTAAATATGCAACCACCTACGTTATACTGACTACTATTTTAGTTGTCTATTGTACTGTATAAAATTATTACTGAAATATGGGTCATTAAATGTGCTGATTAAATTTGTTGAACCCATAACCCAGCTCATATGAATTACAATTGTTGGACTGTCCACTACCTCGTGAAACATTTATTTTGTTTGCACATGGATATGAATTGATGTGTTATGTAGGTACGTCTTTTCCTCTGTTATAGAAACGGACGTGACTTTCATTACTCATGTGTTTAATAGAGAATAACAAAAATCAGGTACCTTGTGGCCAACTTGAAGAGCACGGTCTACCGCAATTTTCAACACCAAGTTTTTATTTTTATATTTATACCAGTTTTTTTTTCTCCTTTTAGACACAAAATGTGACTAAATTTTCCTCTTATAAAATTTTTTTCTCTTGCATAGTTTTTGCATGATGAAAATTTACATGTTTCCATTTTAAGGATGACACTAAAACCAACTTACTTACCAAAATGAAAAAAATCACATTGAATAATGATATGGTAGGCTACAAATTCAGCTATGGTAAACCACAAAACAAAATATTTTTGTATTTAAAAAAAAATTAATTTTTCAAATTTTTATTTTAAATTTCAGCATTTTTATTTTAAATACAAAAAAATGTTATTCTTCGTTTTTATCTGCATGACACTGTAGCCTGCAATGTCTTTATCCACAGCTAATTTTTTCAGTTTAGTATTCCATTTGGTTTAAGTGTAGTCCTTAAAACGGAAACATACACATTTTTTCTTTAACAAGCTATTACGCGAAAACTATGCAAGATAAAATTTTTTTTATAAAAGCTAAATTTAGTCACATTTTGTGTCTAAAATTAAAAAAAAAAAAAATATCTGGTACAAATGAAAAATAAAAACATGGTGATGAAAACTGTGGTAGACCGCACCTTTAACAACTGATTATTCAAAAGAACAATAAAATCCTAATAATATTTTACAATTTAACATTGCTGCACATCACAAGAAAGTCAGTAATACAAATACAGTATAGTATAATAATACAAACAAAAATTGTATAAGGAATGGAAGTTTACCATTTAAAAATTTTTTACTGTAACATTTAAAACAATTTATACAATTTGTCAACAAATTTTATAATGACAATAAACATTTACAAATTATGTACACTTACAAATTAATTATATACAATCAAATGGCACAAGCATATTTCTACTATACTTATGATCAGACCTTTAAATACCGTACATGAATACTGAATGCAAATTTTTTGCGAGAGCGATGTACACTATTTACAACTAGATTGTAACACAATCTACTTTGCGATGTTAACAGAACTCCACAGATTTCAGTACTGGTCTTGAATTAACAAAGTAATAATTTTGTAAACTCCACACAAAATAATAGTTAAAATAATAATAATAATAATAACAACAATAACAATGACAATAATAAAAAGATTTTGAACTTCAATACATAAATAAGTGCACACAATGGTACACTGTGCTAACTTGAAACAATAATTTTTAATTTTTATTAAGTAGTAAGATACAGTAGGCAAGCACCCAAAGAGGACGGAAAACGTAGCAAATAACAAAAATATGACAACATTCAAAATACAAAACTGTATCGTCAACTATGTGTACAACAGCTTTCATTACTCATTTCACGTCACAGCCAATATTGAATGTCAATGTTGAAACAAGACTTAATTGTGAACATCTGGCTGTCCACATATACTGGAAACTATGAGAAATGTTTTCATAAATGAAAGGAGGGAAAAAAAAGTTTAATATGAAGACATTTAAACAGTAAATTTGTTTCTACAAACACCAATATTGTTGGATAATTTAAGTATATAAAGTAAGAAATAATTTTATTACTGGACTGGCATACACACAAACACATTTGTTTAAAGGCAAGGTAACACATAATTTACAATTAACATTCAGTGAATTATTTAAATATCATTTTTCAGGTTCTCTATTTACCTTATTTTAGTTGTATGTGAAGTTTTACAAAACTGTTACATGCTGTAACAAAAAAATCTATTACCCCAAAACAAACACATGAGAAAAACATTACCGCAGTATAGTACATTAATAGTAAATAAAACAATTCAAAACACTTATTTTGGCTAATTTTCAGTTTATTCATATTTTACTGTTCCACGTTATTATAACACCAGTGTTTGAAAAGTAAAGTAGAAAATTATGACATATTTTCATTACTGATACTGTAGCTGAAAATATTTTTATGAAAGGATATTCAAGTGCTCATTTTAACATAAATGGCCTACAATTACTGTATAGGGTGATCCCGGAGCAATGTAACGTGTTGAGACTCTCTGTTATTATTTAGTACGAAAAAATAATATTTACAGAAGCACTCACAAAACAGCACAAAAATTACATTTGTAAGTAAGAGAAAAAGAAATTGGGGTTGATCATACACAAAAATTTGATAACGACAAAACATTGGTTTTAAAAATGTATTTTATATACACAGATTCATAATTCCATATTTTGACTCCATATTGGGTTTCATTTCCACATAGAATATACACAAATTCATTAAATATTTCATAAGCTTAACTCTACATCTGTCACGGCCTAGATACAGTGTATACTTTAAATAATATTTACACAAAGCTGAGGGTCAAATTCCTTCAACATGTGTGAAAAGTGAGGCATGTAGTATATGTGACTGAAAAGAAAGAAAAAAAATATATATATATATAGAAGTTGTTTTTTTAGAAGGTGAAATGCAAAATATATTGCCCAGCTGCCTTGTTGAACAGTTCAACAATCTTTCCTAGGCACAGTTGAATCATTGGATAGGTGTCTGCCAACATATATATATATATATATATATATATATATATATATATATATATATATATAGAGAGAGAGAGAGAGAGAGAGAGAGAGAGAGAGAGAGAGAGAGAGTGTGTGTGTGAAAATACACATTGAACATTGATAATGCACATGTGCATGTAGTCTTGCATGCATGCATGCACACACAATAATAATTATGATGATGATTACAATAAAACAATATTAAAGTGAATCAGATTTACAACAAAAATATATTTACAGGGTTCTTACAGCAACATACAATTAAAATACAAGGACTTCACAAGGACTGTTTATTACTTTTTCAAGGACTAACAGTTAATTACAGATTATATGCCAAATTTTTATCTGAATGTTTGATACACTAAATTTTTACTTGAATGTTTAAGGTTTTATTTGCAATATTTATATTTCTGTTTTTTTTTTCCTCTTTAGAACTAAAGAAGTTCACCAATAATGAACAAACCAGAAATTTTCAATTTCATTTAAAATAAACATCTTCATATTTAATGAAACTCCTTAATATTTAATAAAAAGTTTCATAAATAACAAATTAGACTGAATCACAAAAATATCATTGTTGCTATTACATTCATATACTGAGGGAAAAAAAAAAACACTTTTCAAAAGTATTCTGATGCACAAATTGTAAGTATTCTTAACAATATTTTATAAGATGTGCCTATTATACACAAATGTAGGAAATTAATTTTATATGTAGGCAGATAACTACTGTAAACATTCTTTTTACTCACAAAAATTAATGCCCAGAAGTGTAGAAAGGCCAGTCAATATTAAACCGGGATGGTCGTTTGGTGCAGAATGTTCCTAATCCTCCCTTCACAGTGTTTGTAGGTATTCACAGCGTTAAGGTAAATAATTTTAATTGCAAATAATGGAATTCTAAAATACTACAAATCCTCAGATGACATTTAAAATTATATTCTGGATGATAAAATAGTTATGATTTTCAATCAGTTAATATTGGTAAATATTCTCATCACAGACACAGCACTCACCAAAAAAATTTCCAGCAATGCATGTATTTAATAACTACCTAAAAATTACTTAATATTTGCACAATTATCCCCCTCTCCATATAATTAACAACAAACACAGATGCTAACGGAGAACATGAAATTATTACGTTAGTGATTTGTGTACTAATTTAACTTCTCTCATAACTGCCATTTTACTTCAGCATGTGTTGCAAATTTTTTTTGCTGTTTTTCTAAGGCTGTTGGATATCGACAACATAGTTAAATTTCCAGCTGCCTCTGTTCAGAAATTCTATCAGATGATTAAGTTCATTTATTTCCGCTTGGTCTTGAATGCATGTCCCAATTTCTTACCAAAAAAAAACACTTGAGAGGCAGTCATACACAAGTTGATCTAAATTATAAAAGAACTGCCGTCAATTAAGAACTGTAATTACTTCCTACTACAATAACTTAAAACAGTTAAAATATATGTTATGGCAAATATAAATAAAGTACCTTTTAATAAGACATTGCATTATAAAAAATCAGTCTGTTATCGGTTTTCACGTAAACAAATAGGGCTGATGCTATGCTCCCGCATAAGTAATAGCACACATTTGAGCCTTTTATTCCCAATTCAAGATATTAAAAATACAATGAATTACAAGAGGTAACTGAATAAATAAAAAATAAGTATGCAAAGTGAAACATCACTGTTCACTAATCGCACAGCGGATGACGTGTGCTGTGGACGCCCGTTCTGCCGCCTCCAACGTCTGGGCTACTGCGACCGGGTCACGGGTCGTGACCGCCCTCCCCACTTGCACAAACCACCTAAACGCCAGTCTTCGCTACGCAGTCGGTAAACTCCTGTTCCCGTAAGCTGTGATGGACTACCAGCCTCAATCAAGTAGTTTCTGGCTACCCTTTTTTAAAGCAGGGCTCATTAACTAATTGATAGTATTTGCAACATTAACTAGAGCTTCTAGAGACTATGTGAGAATGTTTGCAGTGTCGCGGCGCTATGCGCCATGACCTAATAGAGACGGCAAGTGATGGCGTCAGGTTTGAATCCCGGGTGACTTGTGCAAAACTAATGACAGACACATATGCAGTGATTTTTCACAAAACATTTTATGTTACCTGCACTACAGAACATTGGATATATTTAACATACATGCACAAAGTAAATGACTAGGGCAGTAGGACACTGGAAAGCCCGCCAAGAAAAAGTTTTAATTGTTCTTTTCGTATTTTATTTTGTAATTTGCTAGTGATTACGCTTGAGCGTTTATATTTTAAATACTACAAAATTTATTCTGATGTTTTTTACAGAAGTTTAATTCTTACTTTTATTTCACGACACATTTCTAAAAGTGCTCTATAAAGACTTTGGAATTACAGATACGGGCGTAAATGTTATTAATGTGTTTCTACCAATTTTTCAATATTTTTCAGTGTATAATTTCATTTTAAAACAGCATGCAAAAGCATTACACTAAGTTTGGCGGGAATCCACGCCGCCGCATCACTCGCCAAACGCCATGTTGAGCAGTCTGGCTTGGTCACTGCGGAAGTAAGTTGCGTGTATCGTGTGGTCTCGTCTCCCTGAGGCCACTCAATCATTTTGACCTAACCATTTAGAGTGCAATAGTTTTAAAGTTTCTGGAACCTTTTACTAGTGTTTTCGGCCTCAGGGATTGACATGCACGGGGTTAGTCACTTGGACGCCCCATTGTACATTTCGCACTCTTATGTTCATTGTTGGCCTTGTGCCATTTTTAGCAGTTTACGTTGTTGTACCTGGCAAAATCTAGACACAGTACATGGTGACCCGCTCGAGGGTGTTTCCGTGAATAAACTGGACATTTAGTTCAACATATTTAGCGAATTATTATTTTGCAATAATGGGGATCACTTCTCAGCATCATTAAGAGTGTTCCACAGTGTGCAACAATCAACCGCCTGCGTGCTGGTACGACACGCAGCATTGGTTCCAGAGTCCAGATTGACTACTGAAGGGCAGGTGGGCCAGGTTCAGAGACCATCTGGTCGTCGACCCACACCAAAACAGGTACTGGAAGAGTCTGGCACATTCCCTGTATTCCTGAATCTACCCTGGCCTATCCACTGCCTGCGTTACGTAAAAAATGTGAGATCATTGGTACAAGACGTCACTTCGGAGGTAGTCGGGCAGCTTCAAATTGAGAAACGTTGTAGGAGACATTCCGCTCTGCAGCATGCACTGCACGCAATGCCTTTCTCACACCCGACATGTAGTTAATTTTTTATATTGTACTCGCGTAAATACAGCATTTCGTATGGAACACTTTCTATTCAAAGCTCTTCCAATTTTTTTTGTACCTCTTCTTTTCTGAATCAGCTTCGTCATGAA
This sequence comes from Medauroidea extradentata, assembly GCA_003012365.1. Taxonomy (NCBI): domain Eukaryota; kingdom Metazoa; phylum Arthropoda; class Insecta; order Phasmatodea; family Phasmatidae; genus Medauroidea; species Medauroidea extradentata. The sequence continues at coordinate 20,085 of PNEQ01114226.1, forward strand.
ACTCTAGAAAATGCAGATTACTAATACTAGTGAACACACACAAAATAAACACTAGGAATAACATAACATGCCGTGGCGAGCCAGAAAGCGTACCAATTTCACAGAAACTGCAAAACGTCTATTAACGTCAAGTAAATGATATTACAGAAATAATGCATAGACAAAAGTTTCATATTTCTGAGAAAGGATTTTAACATTAGGAAATAGTTGGAATATTATGTTACCCGAAAAGTCAAGGATTTTTCAAGGCCTTTTAAGGACATGGTCAAAGTTCCAGGACTTTCCAGGGCTGTAAGAACCCTGTATTTACAATAGGTATCCATACCACATCTCTGGACAAAATAATATGCAAGGCAAACCACCCGGGATTCAATATGTTAACGAAATTTCTTGTTAAAAAAATCTGAAAAGCAATATTTGTTAATACAGAGAAAGCCATATACTGGATGAATTTCCTAACATTCTATGTTGTCTAGAAATGTGTACACATAATATCACATAAGTCACTTCTTTAAATATCGATTTTTAAAATAGGCTGCGCAAATAACCCATGATCTGACAGCCGAAAATTGAAAATTCCTTGAATAAATAGTCAGTATTCTCCAATTTGATAGTATTGTACACGTAAAGACTACAAAATTTTCAGTAAAAATTTCAAAATCATCTGTATTGCATAATAGTATAACTGTCAGAACTTTCATTAACGTTTGTTTATTGTAACAGTGTATTAAAAATACGTAAGAGTAAAAAAACATCACTTTATGTACGAAACCACAAGCAAAATCTAAAAAATTTTTAAATTCATCTTAATAAACAAAAAAATAAAGTAAAAACAAATGTAATTGTAACTTTTTTTTATCATAAAACATTTTTTTAACACTAACACACATTTTACAAACTTTGTTTTTCTTTCCACTATCAGTTGAGGGAAATACAGTTATGCATGTTCGTATTCCTCAATTCGATAGCCCCTTTAAACACTTCCATAACAATTGTTTTTTTTTTTTTTTTTCAGAAATGTAGTACCTATAATAAAAAAAGTTAGGTTCAACTGCTAAACGTGAAAGCGCGGAGTCCATAGATAATTACACACTTGAGAAACAATCAGTATATTTAAGGAGTACAGTAGAACCCTGTTATATTCCCACATATAACATCACTTTTCTTTGGTCCCACCTTTTTTCCATAAAACATAATGCTTTAATTTCCTGCTTATAACATATTTTTTCTCAGACATTAACCCCAACTCGGGTAAATTTTTTCTTAATTGTATTCTTTTAGCTAAATTAACTGAGCTGTAGACTAAAAACATCAGTAAAAAACAAATAAATGTCTGGTAATTTATCATAAGTGTACATTACAGTGATATTAAAGACTAAGATCCTAAAGATGATCAAGAAACTACAAAAGACAAGTGGGAAAGCCTCTGTAAAATATTGATACCTGCTTATAACATTTTCCTGCAAATAACAATTTTTTTCACAGGTCCCTTCAAAATTGTTATAACAGGGTTCTATTGTGTATGTATTTTCCACAATTTTTTAAGTTGAGCTATCAAATCTCGGGTGGTTTACCTTGCTATAAACTATAACCATATATAAAAATTAATTTTAAAAATACAGCAAATAATTACAAAATAACCAACTAAAAACAGATTTGAGTACATGTGGTCAAATGTAGCAGATAAGTATGGAAGGAAATAAAAATTGTCAACTTCATGTTACATGCTTTACGAACTTTAATAAAAAAAAAAAAAAAAAAATTGTTTTAGTGTCTGTGAAAACATAATGCACTTGTTTAAAAAAATGAAATACTGTACCACTAAATATATGTTCAAGGCAAATAGAAACAGGTAAATGAAGTGGCTTTACGTGATATTACTTATAACAGTACTGCACTATACTAAAAAAAACTACCACCTAGAAACTTATTTTAGGTTTTCTCTGTTTATTGATAATGCATATCGCAACATACATTGTTGGTGCTGAACTAGTTAAGCAAATAGCAAACATGTTCAGAAACTTTTGCAAATGTACATACAGTAAAGCCCGTTTATGACGACCCCTTTTATTACAACCCCTTTCTATTACGACCCATTCCTAACTGGCTTCACTTGTTTTTCTTCTCTTCACCAAAAGTTGCTAGTTACTGGTCAAAATCACTGCTATTGTATTTAACAAACATATTACCTAACATTGGTTTGCATATTATAAGTACGCACTATGAGTTTTAAAGCAGTTCTAAGCAAACTAAAAATCTGAGGGGGGAAGGGGGGAAATAAGCCTGCACAGACACGTACAACAGATAAATATGTTAGTGCTGCGAGTCAACGACGTGAGAAAGTGAAAATAATTCAGGTACCCTAACAATAGATTCGTCTTTATTGCAGTTAGATATTGTATCCCAGAATTTCATATAAGAAATACCTATATTTTGTCATTATTCAACTCTGGCGGCATTTGTTTTAAATACCTATGTTAGTGTACACACTTTTGCAGCGAGTAAGGACAAAGACAACAGCTACCGTAGCCAATGAGATTAATGGCCTACCATGTGTACATCATGCAAACAACAATCAGCAAAAATTTTAACTCTAGCTAATATCACGGAATTAAAGTGTTTGGTGAACTACCTGCCTGCTGAAAAACAATTTTCAGTGTTTCCTCAAACTGCACAACTGCTAAGTGGTTATTTACAGGATTTTCTTGATTCACAATTACTAGAGCCACAATTTTGCCACTATAAGATATTTGCATCACTTTGTTTTAATGTCTTACGTGCACATCGACAACTTTGCTTCGTGGTTATTGGCAGCACGCCTTTGTTCAGTCATGTCTCCCATTTAATACAACCAATAAGAATAAGGCAAATGTGACACAGTAGTTCTGTGATTTGCCAGCAGAACCCATAGACAAGTGAGAGTTAAAACATACAATCACTGATGCTGTAGAAGACGTTGGTGCAAAAATATTTTACCTATAAAATTGTGGCTCTAACAATTACACTAAGGCATCCACAGCTCTGCATTTAAAAGATCTTGCAGAAGCTGATAAGAAATCATCAAGAAAATTGAGGGAGACAAAGTGTGTACCATTAAAAAGCTTTATACTGTTGTCATGCAGATAGAAACAGTTTTAAACTCTCAAGGCAATGAGAGCAATAGAAAATGAACTGACTTACTACTCAACATTTCTTGGCTGGGAGACCTCTTATGAGTTATCCGGAGGAAGAGTATACTAAGCCATCTCCAGCAGCGGACATCTGTACAAACAATCAGCCAGCACTTTTGAAAAAAGGTGGCATCGTAAGTTCCTCTACACGTAGCAGAAATGTGAGAATGAACTGTCCATCAGAAAAATCATCACTCATAGTTACTTATGCTTCATCATCATGCCTGTGTTTAATATGTCTGGAAGACTTTTGCAATGGGAGTGAATGATTTTGAGTAGAATCATTTATGTATATCATTGCAGTACTATCGTCCCATAAAAGCAGGTGAGAGACAATAAACAAGGAAAAGCAAGCTAAGATTAGCTGTAGTCAGAACATACTGTACATGTAAAATAGAATACATAATATATACCACTAGTCATTACAAGCCCTATACAGCACACACTAAATGCTGCGTCTGAGGTATGGAAACTGGCAGGTGATAAGAGCTAGGCTGGCTCGTATGTCAACAATCATGTCGCCTATGCGCGGAACGCAAAGACGGCCTGCAATGTCTCGGCCGTTGGTTTTTTCTTTGGAACCTTAAGCGGTGACCCTAATATATTATTCATGGGAAGAACGTACTAAAGTCCAGTGCGTGCTTCTCTAGTTTTGTTTTACAATTCCGGTAGGTATTTTTTATGCGACAGCAGTCTGAAAAAGCTGTTTTTTGCCATTTTGGGGTTCACTGAAATCAAGTTTCTAAGCATATCTACAAAACAAAATTAGAGAAGCATAGTTTTAAATGTTTTTGCTTTTAGTGGATAAAGATATTCAACACACGTTACGTAGTATTTCTTATAAACACTTTCTCCTAACACGCTGCAACAATTTTCTTGCACATGCTGTATAGGCCTCTAAGTATTTGACTTGAGTTGGGCGAGTCTTCTATAGCAAAATAAACTTTTTAACAGTGGCAAAATTCTAGACTGCTAAAATTGTGTTTCATCAGCAAACTTTGCCTGCTTCCAGTTAAAACAGTGTAACAAAGTTCTGTCAGAAGGTTAGTTATTACTTATGCGACACGTATCTTTTAGACAGAAGGAAGTGATGCATACATTCAATATACGTAACTTATCTTCTTTTTGTATGGATGAGAAACAATCATATGTGTTTGAAAACACCTATTTCTGAGATAACTAGTTCCCTTACTTTGTTTTCTACACCATATTAGGAATATCAGTAAGTGCGGAAGAGTAGAAACACCAGTGAGTGCTTAGTGGATTTTAAGATCGGTGAACAGTGATGCCTGGCTATTTACTTCCCTGGGAAATCATGGTTCTTCAGTAGAAATCTCCACTCAAAAGTCCACAGATTATGCCAAATACAATACAGTACGAAGTTCACTCAGTCATCCTCGCACATTTGGTTAAAAACACTTTTTATTATTTCATGTCTGGAAGTACTACAGAGAAAGTGTGGACTTTGTAATAAATTGTTATATTTGAATATATTCCCACTTTTTACAGAGTTACCGTGAAAAGTATGCACTATATCACCTTAGTAAATTATTTAATTTAACTCTGTAAAAATCATGACAATAATGGTACGAAGATTATGATAAAGGTAGCACGATTATATACTACAGTAGAGCATCCTTCGACTGTAATTCCCACAAACGGAACTCCCAATGTCTGGAACAAATTTTCAAAAAAATTAAATACATTACAAAACATCTCCCAAACATTCCCACACTTGAAGGAGACAATTTTTGCTCGTGCCAGACTGTACATGCCTTCCAGACTCACACATGCCTACCGGCAGAGAGCTAATAGTAAGTCCTTACCACATATTGCGTAGATGAGCAGTTGGTTTTCACATCAGACATAAATTACCATAAATGTGTTTAAAAAGTTGTAAGTACAGTAGTATTATTGTTTCACTATGTTGAGTAAACAAAAAATGGTGGCTTCTTGCGATACAGCTAAACGGCCAAGAAAAATGCTGACCATTCAACAGAAGATAGACATGTTAAAAAAATTGTATGCCGGAAGTTATGTCAAGTCGATGTGCACATTTTATGGTGTAGGAGTGTCCACAGTTTATGACATAAAAAAGCAAAAAGATGAAGTGTGAAAATTTTACTAACTCCTAATGATGCGCATATTGGCATGAAAGAAAGCAAAGAAAAAATAACAGTGTTAGAATGTTCCAATGCAGCTGAACACACAAGATCAAACTCTTGATCAATGGTAAAAGTCTGCAGCCACGAAAGTCAAAATAAATCAAGGTAATGCCTGTAGAATATACATCAAGCAAGACAGCATGGGTGACAACAAAAATTACCACAGACTTGTTTAATAAAATTTTTGTTAGACGAGCAAAGCAACACTACAACAGCGTAGGCTTGGACCCGGATTGCAAGATATATTTTGTGTTGGATAGTTGTTCCGTCCACCCACCAGTTGAAATCCTGTAGAGAGATAACGTGGAAGTTACTATTTATCTACCGCCTAACTGCACGTCACTCATTCAGCCCAGAAACCAGGAAATCCTATGCACACTTAAATAGTACTATTGATCACAGTTTCTGCGATCATTCCTGACTGACCTAAATTGTGAAAACTGTTAGAGAAATAATGAAAGAATACAGTTTAAAATATGCAGTGTGGGCCCTTGCAAGAACTTGGGATAGCATTCCTAAATCTACCCTGAATAATGCCTGGAACCAACTGTGACCGACAATTATTTTCAATGAAGAAAATGAAAATTAGCCAGCACACTTCCAAGGATTCAATATTTCTCAAGAAAAAAAAATGGCAAATGACCTGACGCAGCATGCAAAGATCATAACCAGTCCTGAAATCGCAGAACTGCAGGAAAACAATATTGAAGAATGGTTCGCTGTTGACTGCGATGTTCTTGTCATGCACCATTACACACATGAACAGATTGTGGAAATGGTCACCAAAAAGAATAAAGAAGACAAGCAAGCAAACTCGCATTATAGATATGTTTAATATCTTACCAGCTCCTGTTACCAGTACCATAAAAAAAAAGTGTGGTGACTAAACTGCCAGTCCGAGTGGTATAGCTACGACTAAACACGCTGATACAAGTGACAGTGAGCAAAATTTAATTCCAATGTGTGATGCTTTCAGTTTATAGACATTAATTTAGTATTACTACTTATCTACATTAATATATGACAAAACAGTAATTTATTTCTCTAACTTTGTGTTTGTAAACATGATATCCAGAAGTGTTGTTTTGTGTGAAAAGTGTAAACTGTACGTGGCAGTGACTATACACTCTCCAGAAAGTGTGTATCACTTGTATGACAACACAGAAGTTAACAACACTGCAGCCCTACTACTTCCCCTGACCACTCTTCACGTCTTGTGGCTCCCCGCACGCATCCACCCACAGTGATATCAAATACTCGCCTGCCAGTGTACTTGGCCAGCATTATGAATGAAGGCCATTCAGCTAGCCCGGAGTTTTATGTCTGGGTACGTTTTTTATAAACAGTACGTAGATATTTTATTTTTATGTTGTACTAACAACCAGGATAGCACTAATTATCTATAGCCAAGAATTAAAGTCTATATATTAACATGCTGCACATTTTCTACCGATCCTAATTAATTAATTATTATTATTTAATTAATTTATTTATTAGTAGGGAAAAATATGACACAAAGTTGGCAAAAAGAAAAACAATTCTGTTGATCTGATTTATACCAAACCACAGGATCACTTACTGGGCTAATCTGAAGTTTGCCTGAAAATGTCATCACAATCACTCTAGCCATTTTGGAGTCCATGGGGAACATATACATTCATTAATTTTTATACATATATGTAGATAACTGTGAAAAATATTTATGGCTTTAGCTTACTATTACAGTACTCTATTAAGTTAATGTGTGTGGAATGTAGTGGATTATTCCCAAGCCACCACACCACAATTTTTCATAACTGGAATTTACTCCCTCCCTCCCCTGATGATTCCGGTTGAAGGGTGCTCTACTGTATAATTAACTGTAATCTACAGTACCACAAAAAAAAAAAAAATAAACTTTGTCGTGTGGCTGAACAAAAACAGCAAGTACTTTATACAAACACATACTACACTTTAAAAAAATCTGTAACAAACAACAGTATTTACAATAACAGAAGTACATATGTGCAAGACTACAGCAAAATCACAAAAATTAAAACTAATGTGAAACAACAAAACATAATTTTCTACAAACATTAGACTGGAGGATAACAAAAAAAAAATTACAACATTAATAATCATAAAGCCAACCAATTTCCAGAGACTTCAACGTTAAAATTATTGGACAGATTGCTAAAAAAAATGTGTTTACCTAATTTGCAGTGGCAAAAACATTATTTTTCAAAGATGTACGTAACACAATTTCTACTATATACATACAGTAGAAACCCAACTATACACACTAATTGAGCAAATTGCTGTTGATAATCAAAAATCCTAGATTAATCCTCATTACTAACTTGTACTGCAAAAGTTTCACATTTTATTTAGCAAATTGTTCTCCTAAAATTAAACTTCACAAAGTTAAGATTTTGCTGAAAATATTTTAATAATTTTGTAAACAGATAAAGAAATTATTTGAACAATCAAGACTTTATAATATGTTATTAATGTCAAAATTATCAATTCTGTAGTTTACATTGAAAAAAAGGAGCTAATTTTAACATGAAAACAACAACCACATGAAAAATGTGCCAGTTACTTCAAAATTTTTACAAAACTGCCCAACTTTCTCTACGTTACAAACTTGAATCTGCATTTCATACTTACTGGTCAATGGTTACTATAGTCTGCGCAGTATAAGTATGCCTGATTTTGACATTTCTCTTCTGAGAAAATTGTCTAGCTACACAATTGTGTTAATCTTTAAACCATTCTGACTTCCTGGAAAAACAGACTTTCTGCAATCTTGTTTAAGATGCTCTTCTCAGAAGAGAAATGTCAAAATTAGTCAAACTACACACTGTACAGATTATACATCACTCTGGCAACTACAAACACATATCTGCATTTCACACACTTAAATAAAAGTTTAACCGTTCCAGCCTTAAAACCCCAAGTTGCATGCTGCAACAGAAAAAGGTCTTTACACACCTACTTCAACATGCAAATTAGCTCCAACTTACACAAACGAGATAACTAAAAGAAAAATCCAACCATCACTTATGTTTGCAGTCTTCATAAAACAGCATATAGCCAATTTTCAGTCTGCAGTGATATTTTGAAACATTTAATCAAGTAAAACTTACAGTTGACATACAAGCAAGTACCAGCGTTCACACGACTGTTTCAGGTATAAATAGGCAGAAGAATCCTCAAAGCAAAGTAAAATGCAGTTGTTAAGACCCCCTTTTTATGACCATCCCATTTTTACAACCCTTTTTTGAGGAACCGTAAAAACACGCGTCAAATAAGTTGAAAATTTAAGGAAAATTTGCTGAAAAATATAATTGCTCCACGTGTTGCTTATATCCGCGTTGCATTTTCCTTAGCGAGTGCTGTGTGGTAATAAACGCATGGCTAAAAGTGAAGAGACAACATGTTTATATTTTTTCCTCATTACATCATTACGGTATATAAAATCAGCATAGCACTCAATCAGTAAAGAAAGCAAAAAAGAAAACCATTTGGCTTATCTCATTTCTTTCCCCTCTAGCTTCACATAAGGTTGTGTGCCTTAGCTAGGCTTGACCTTGACAACTTCCGCTGTGTTATTGATCACTCGGCACGTGAGGCATATCGCTGTTGTGTACTTTGCTGCGGCGTAAAAACGGCCTATGATGCAAATACAACAAGTCCTGTCACGCCGTATGCTACATGTGGACTGAAGTTTTTTGTTTATGCTCACTGAACACGGAGCGACTGCAACCAGTGCGCAGAGAGAGAGCCACTTTGCCTCTATCCACGGTGCAGAGCATTAATGATGCGTTGTACATGTTTTATGATTTTACCTATAGGCCTAAGACTAAGTGGCGAGTAATCCAGTCGTTATTTTATACGTGACAGCACCTTGAAATTCAATTTTTAGCCTTTTTGAGGGTCTCAAAATTTGCGTTCATAGTAGGCATACTGGTATTTTAAAATTATAAACTTTTTAAAAATGTTTGTTTTTTAATAAACACTTTTATTGGCATCACTTAAAATCTTAAAATGGCGACTAGCTGGTGCACAATAATACGGTTATAATGATAATAATAACAATAAAATTAGTTAAATTTAAAAACAATCAATGGCATTGCTGAAAGGATTTAAATTGTTGTTTTCAAGTAAATAATACAAGTTGTTCTGTTGTAGTTTGAGTATGCTTCTGGCTTCATGTCAGGCGAGCAAGATGAATTACGTGTACACAGCCAGCTAAGAGCAAGAGCAAGACGAACCAGCCTATCTCCCCTCCCCTACCCTACACAACCAAAGCCCGCGGTGTGACCGCACCACCACATGTGTAACAGCACACTGGGTTTTCTACAATTACAATGGGCATGTCCCACTTCCTTTCTGCAGTTTTTTGTGATGAGGAGCGATTGAAGATTGCTTTTAAGAATATAATTTCTTTTTATGGAGGCTTCTGACTATTGACATTTATTTATGTTTAATTTAAAAACTGAATGTTTTGCACCAGAGATAATTGAATACAAATTTTATGTGAAAAAAAAAAAAAGGCAAATTTTGACTTATAGGGGTACCGGGTGGGTCAAATCAGACTAAAATGTCTGTATTCTTCTGTTACGACCCTTCCGTTTTTACAACCCTTTTCTTGGAAACCATGAGGGGTCGTAACAATGAGATTCTATTGTATGTTATGCCAGAATATTAAAATATTGTTTTACTGAAGTTATGTAACACTTTATTGGAATAGAAAGAAGGGTTCTGAATAAAATTATATCTTGGAAGGGTATCCACGACCTCTCTTCGACATAAAAGTAAGAATAAACACTATATGCAGTGAAAAACATGTGGAAACTGTTATTTTCCTTCGCTTTCTGTGCAAGCAAAGAAAGGTAGTACATAGTATACCTGGCACAAAAAAATGCAACAAAGTTATATTCAGTTAAACATTTCTCAAATCTCCCTCCCCTTGCCCACAAAAAAATACAGAGGTGGTCATAATAAGTCTAGTCATAACAGTGAAGTTTTGTGTAATGTAACTTTTTTTGCCAATAAAACTTATAATTACTTTGACAGTATGTTTGAAACTTAGCAGACAACTCACGCTGTCAACAAGTAAACCATTTCTACAGTCAGAATGACAAATTCAATTTGAAGTACACCTAATGATGAAACACCAAAACAGAGCCAGCAGGAATAAAACACAGTCTTCAATAAATGAGTTTTTAAAGGCATTTATCTTGGTATTCAAGAAAATATAAAAAAATTTAATCAGAATTACTCAATTGAAATTTTTGGCAAGAGAAAATTGTATTTTTTCTGCTTACACTTTGTGCATTATGTTTTATTTGACTTGACCATACAAGTACCAATTATGATACAGTATACATAGTACATATACTCTGGACTCGTTTCACGTCTGATTTTGTTTTGAATATCACCTTAACAATACGGTACATGTATATTTTAAGAGTCGGTTAGCGAAGTTTTGGTTAAGATAAAATGGTAACAGTTTATTAGACAGTAACCAATGGTTGACTTAAACCATTCTGATTATTGAGTTAATAAAAAATTAAACAAATATGGCAAGTTGTGAATTCAAGTAATGAAATACTGTAATAACGTTTGTGATGAAAACACAATTACGATTCACAATATCAAAACATTATTGTAGACCATGAAGTTATAGCAGGAAAATCATTATTTAACTATTTTTTTACAATACAGTGAACCCTCGATAACTCGGACTAAAAGGGGGGAGAAGCTGTCCGAGGGGCGTCCGGGGAGGAGAGGTAAGCAGTCATTAATCACAAGAAACGTGAGGAAATCAGTACGCTATCATTTCTACAAGCAAAAGAGGCGGCAATATATACTGCTTTGTACATATCAATTTACAGGAGGGGTTAGTGGGGAAATAATCACTGTAACGTAGAGAACTATAAAAGAAAGAATGTCATACAACCTGGGCCG
>PNEQ01114227.1:8303-22961 GCA_003012365.1 Medauroidea extradentata
TCGTGGGGTTTTACACGCAAATCACAGACGTGTGGTGTTACAGTAACCTTATTGTGATTGGTACAGTCAAATGAGAAACGTCACAGTTCAAAGGCACGCTGCCAATATCTATGAAGCAGAACTGCAGACATGCACATAAGGTACTGGAACAAAGTGGGGCAAAATTCTTTTCGCGAAAAGTTCATGTCTCTAATGATGGACTATGTAGTTTTGATTTTGTTTTCTGATTTGTAAATGACAGAGTTAAAAACCTTTTTTTTGGCAGACCACCTCGGGGCAGGCTAGGTTACCAGTTGCTTATAGTACCCTCCAAAGATGAACTCTTCAGAGACCTGGGGTATCCATTTATGTAGTTTACTCACCCAAAAAAGTGAAATAACTGGACAGCGCAGATGGTCAGTACCAGTGGAGTGAATCTGGAGCCTACATTTCTCCAGTAGGTGACGGAAAATAGCGGGAGACTAACAGTGAAAAAAACAGTTGCCTTGAAACTTCAACCTATAAATGAAACTAACCTACACTATCATGATGAAACTGTTCAGCCTACTACCAATAATAAAAATGTATTTAATTTTACAAACATAACTGAAGATATAATATATAAAATCATAAAGAATCTAAAAAATAAAATTTCTGTAGGTCTGGAAGAAATCCATGTCAGTGTAATTAAGCATTGTGTTCATAGCATAAAATGACCACTAACAAACATATTTAACAAATGTTTGGAACAAGGCATATTTTCAGATAGACCAAAACCATCTAAAATCATACCCCTCCACAAAAAAGGAAGTGAATCTAATGTTGAGAATTACAGACCAATATAAATTTTACCAGTATTCTCAAAAGTCTTAGAAAAATTATCCATAATCAGTTAATGAAATATCTAAAACAAACTAATATAGTCGAATCAATTTGATTTTGAACCAAAAAAATCCACAACACAGGCTCTCTATAATTTTATTAGTAATGCTTTAAAAGAACTTGATTAAAAAAACTCGGTAGCTGGAATCTTTGCAGATCTTTCAAAAGCTTTCGACTGTGTCGACCACCATCTCCTGCTTCAGAAACTGAGTGACTATGGAATAAACGGCACAGCACTAAAAATGTTCAAATCTTACCTTACAAATAGAACTCAACAAGTCTGCCTTTCACAATGTGATGATAAAAATCACTGCGTTGAGTACAGATCACACAGCAGAACTGTAAAAATAGGAGTACCCCAAGGTTCCATTTTGGGACTTATACTTTTTTTAATTTTTATAAATGATCTCCCATCTTCGGTAAAAACTGGGTCAGTAACTATGTTTGATGATGACTTTTCAGTACTAATAAGCAACAAAAACATTGCTGAACTCAAAATAAACTTAACCAAGACGAGGCAAGATATGGAATCTTGGGTCATTAGAAATAAGCTAACACTGAATTTATCCAAAATATTCATAATCCATTTCAGAACAAGAAATATACCCAACCAAAGTTGCCTGGAAACTACTACTGATTACACCAATGTGTGTCTTCTCTTAGCAAATGATACCAAATTAGTCAGTCTAGTAATTGACGATAAAATGAGCTGGAAACCTCATACTACAGCTCTATGCAACAGACTGAGCTTGTGCTTTGCTTTCTATTCTGTAAAAAAACTTGCTCAGTAAAATCTACAATTGCTCTCTATTTTGCAATTGTCAATTCCTTGTTATCATATGGTGTGATGTTTTGGGGTGCTTCAAACAACTAGGAAAAGGTGTTTAGATTACAAAAAAGAATTGTCCGTATCATATCAAGCATAAAAGCACCATTATCATGTAAATCTCACTTTAAAAAGTTAAAAATTCCTACTTTACCCAGCTTTTATATATACCATGCAATTAATTTTGGCTTAACAAATGTCACATACCTAACCAACAAAGATATTCATTCCCATAACACCCGCTACAACACAAATATTCACATGGTTAGTCACAGAACTGAATTGTTTAAATTGAGTCCATACTTTGCAGCCTCAGTATTAATAAATAACCTTCCACAACCACTGCAGCACACACTAAAAACAAAAAAATTTAATTGTTTCAAAAAACATCTAAAGAACTAGCTCATTAACCAAGCCTTTTACAATGTTAATGATTATTATGAGTCTTCTTAACTAAGGCCAAACTTACCTGTGAACATTAATATACCTTTAACTCTTGTGTATTTATGTGTGACTAGTAATTTATTTGTTAAGTAGTTCCACCTGATTTATTTCATAATAGGTACTAGCTTATACCTCTACTAACTATATATATATATATATATATATATATATATATATATTGTTTAGTAGCTGAGTAATTCTTGTACAATATTATATTAGGGCATATATGTGTGTGTTGAATATAGTATAGTCAACTTTTTTTTTGTTCATTGCTCAGTACTATACCTCTGGCAGCTTCTAATATGAAATGTAAGTTTTGCTTACCTAGTCTTACTTGATTTTCTTTTGTGTGTATATGTGTGTGTGTGTGTGTATATAGGTATATATATATATATTTTTTTTTTTACTACTTTCTCAGTGTTAACTTATCTTGACAACTCCTATCACATATGTTGTATGTATTCAGAGACATTAAAATAAATAAATAAACAAACACACACATCATTTTCACACACAAACCAATGTCACTTATGCTCCCACCCCCTTTGCACGGCTTTGGGCGGGGAGGGGGTTTCCACGGAAGTACTCGGCAGTGCGGCAGACGGACTAAGGGAAGGGGGTGGTGTTTGGAATAGTGTGAAAGGGTTATGTTTCTGTGTTGACAGGATACATGCAGGCAAGGTAATAATCAGTGACAGGGCGGCAACATTATGACCAGAGTAGATTTTTGTGTGCTGAGAAATGTTAAGAAGCAGTAATGATAACGGTTCCTATTCCCACATGATCTGCATGTGAGGCCTAACCGAGTACATGTTGACATCAGTGTTATTTAACTATGATTTTAAATTTGCATTTCGAATTTGGCCATCGTGCGATGCCAGCTGCCCACGTGCGCAACATTTGGCCAGCACGTGCACTGCTCCTTCCCAGTTGTTTGTCAGTGTTAGGTGCAGCCGGTTGTGTTAGCATGCTAAGGAGATTTCACACTCATAATCGTAATTATATTTATAAATCTTTTACGCCAGAGCCCGCTTCTTTTATTCCTTCCTCATGCACACAGTTTCTTGTTGCATAGTTTTTCTGGCCAGAAACAAATTTAAGCTTATCATTTTGCAGCATGCACAGGCTTTTGGACCATAGCTCCATGTGCCCGTTGGCTACTTCGAGTTATTTTTCCAGATGGCCGGTGTTTATGCAGAGAAGCATTTTTGTCTACTGAATTTTGTTGTTCCCGTAAGATACAAACCAGAGATCACTGAAGGTGTTTTTCACATTACATCACGTGGTAACTGTATGCATGTATTGTACCTGATTGCGGAGCTAAGTAAACATTTTGAACAAATGACCTCTTTCTTTTCATGATTGTCTGAATGTGTATGTGTGAGTGAAGGAGGTAAACAATCAGCACCACTCTGAGGCTGAGTAGTGAATCCTATACGCCTTGAGATCTCTGATCCAGACTAAGATGGACAGAGTAGTCGAGTAGTTGCCCATTGCATTAAAATTACAGTTATTCTATTGACCTCAGGGGCAGCATGGTGTCTACTTAAAATGTTTGTTCTACGTACTTCAAAGCCATTGTCTTAACATAGCCTATGTGCTAGCCAGTATTAAGTTCGTTAGAACTTTTTGTGAATATCTTTTACTCGAAGGAACCTAGTAACACAATCATTTTAACTTTTCTACATTAACTGAAATTATTCCAATTGATTAATTGTTTACATTACTTTGTTGTCGTACCAGGCCACAGGCCCGGTGGAGTTGTGCCTGGTCGCGGTAGGTGTTCCGCAGAGTGTGTCAGTGGCAGGTGTGCGTTGGTTGGTAATGGCAGATGTGCGGTACTTGTGTGTGTGTGGCGGATCAGTGACTGCGGCAGGGTGTGTGTGAACTTGACACCGACGTGCGACACCTGCCATCACGGCCGCCGCACGGCTATCTGCCAGTGCAGGACACATGGCTTCGCCGCCCCCTCCCTCTACCAGCGCATGAAGAAGGCAGTCTGGAAGCAGCGGCCGCGACAGACGGAACGATAGAGACATGGCGCACTTCGGGACTCTTGATTTGTCCAGCGAGAATTACGTAACGTGCATGTGCAACTATCCAGCCTAGAGTTCTGCTTTGTTTTACTATTAGAAACTGGCTTGCTTAAGGCCCTAGGGTATGGGGGTGTGGACCGCCCCATAAGTGTCCATGTAAGGTGTAGCTTTCTCCAGGTCCTCCCTACTTTACCCGATACACAGCTGTTTCGACTCGCCAGGTGAGAGAGGAGCACGCTGGCACGAACAGACCACGACCTGTCAAGCCTCGTGTTCCCGGCTACATGCTTAACCGGTTGGCGCCCAGAGCATTCTAACGCAGCTCCGTTCCTACCTCTCTCTCACTGGACACGGCGTCATGGAGCCCAATGCTTTGTCATGAATATGGCAGTGTAAATTGACGTACAACCTACACAGAGAAGGACTGGAAGACGACACTTCACCACAGGATCCCCACAGTTGCATTGTTTAGCCAGCTACGTTACAGCCAGCACGTCAGCGACAGCAGGAAACAATACACTGAGCTAGATCTAGAAACAAATCGAACCATCGCACACAATGAGCAGCAAGGAGTGTCTTAGGTGTGGATTGCCAGCATTCCCTGATTTACTTTTCGGAGAAGTACTGCAACAGTGCTGCACATGTGCCATGGAGAAACGGAAGGGGAACCCGAGCTTGAAAGTGGAGAATCTTATTGACCACAGCCCGTCAAGGCAGGCCGAAGTATGTGACTCGCCAACATGTGACAGACAAGGGAAGGAGATGGCCACTTGTTTGACTTGTCGAACAAGACGCCACCGCAGATGTTCGCACACCACGGAACTTGTCACGTTCGGTGAGTGTGTGTTCGCTTGCGCAACTTGTGTGTCATCGAGGCCCTCTCCCCCGCTTCAAGGTCATTCCTCACAAGCTACAAACCTACCACCCTATCACCCCTCCCCCAGCGCAACGACTGTGCATCGAGCTGTTGCGACAACCCGCCAAGAGAGTAGCGACATAATGAAACTTCCCGAGTTCTCTGGACACTTTCATGAGAATGTGGACCAGTTGCTGCAACAGTGCGAAACACAATGTTAACTTTACGGCGTAGTGTACGAGGAGTGGGTTGACTGTGCGTTTAGCAACTTGCATGGTGCCGCAAAGGACTGGTGGAGAATATCGGGACATGCAACAATGACTTGGGACGAGTTTGCGAATGGCCTACTGTATCGGTTCGGGTCCGCGGAGGCTATAGCAGACAGTCAAGCGCGATTTTATAGTGAACGACAAAAGGACACAGAATCGACAGAGAGGTACATAGCCACAAAAATCCTGCTGTTCCGGCACATCTATCCAACCACGCCGCCGGAGGACGCACTAACCAGCATAACCCCGCGTCTGCGAATGGAACTCCAAACATTTTTGGCAGAAGTGAATGGTGAAAGTGTGGAGGGAGGGATACGTTCGTCGAGCAATCGTCACCATCAGGGCCGTTAATCGGCTTAGGAGACATCAATTACAGACACTAGGACGGGCGGACGAGGAGGCCCCATCACCAGAAATATGCGCGATAGCGGCACACCAACGGGCCGAAGACAACAACTCGTGATTGAGGCGCCGCAGTCGGCTGACCCTGCGTCTGCCCCACAACTCTCGCGACAGGACATTAGACTGCCACAGTGCCACACCTGCCCAGCATACACGTTTCACTGGCACCGGGACTGCCCTGTTAGGAATGCCACATATCCGCCGTCGGGAAACGCCTAAGTGAGGGAGGCAGTCCAGATGCTGGCCTCTCCCCTGTCAATCACCAGACACACCTGATCACGACCAACACCGACTCAGGGCTATTTTTGGGACAGTTAACCATCGAGGAGGATCAGTTACTCTGCATCCCGATCGAAGTCAACAACCAACCAACTGCTGCATTAATTGATACTGTCGCCAGCCATACGTTCGTCGCATCCACACTCGTTAATCCATCACAGATCCGACCTGGACCCTGCATTTTACAGCTGGCCACCAGAGGAAACACAGTGCCGCACAGGGCGTAACCGACCTGACGATCAGGATACGTGACCAGACGTCTCAAGTCAAAGCCTTGGTCGTGGACGGCCTACGAGAGCCCGTCATACTGGGGCAACCATGGCTACAGCAACAAGAAGCAGTGATAGAGGTCGCGGCGAAGAGGGTACACATGGGGGCCGGGGAGCGACGAACAGTGTATGCTGTTGACCGGCGGCCGAATACCAACCAACACACAATTCACCTGGGTGACCTGGACAACGAGGTCCCAGCTGAATACAAGACAGCAATACAAGCTCTCTTGGATGAACGGAAAGATGTCTTCGCTTTCTCCGACCTACTTCAGACAACCATAGCAGCTGAGAACCCCATACTGACACCTAATCCAGACCCAGTCTACACTGGTCCCAGAGGCTACGGGATGCATGAACAACGGGTCATCCGGGAGCAAGTCGCCGAGATGCTAAAGGAGGTTGTAATCGAACCGTCCAACAGTCGATATAATGCCCGTATTGTACTCGTGCCAAAGAAGGATGGGACACTGCGCTTTTGTGCTGATTTCCATCTGCTGAACATGGTGACAGAGACTGCCCCACTGCCGCAGCTCAGTGTTGATGAGGCCTTGGCAGGACTGGGTGATGGCCTAGTGTTCTCTATGTTAGACTTAAAGTCAGGTTATTGGCAAGAACCGATACGTCCAGAAGACAGTGAGAAGACAGCCTTTACGATGCCAAACGGACGCCGCTTTCAGTTTCGGACGATGCCATTTGGTCTGAAGTACGCTCCCTCAACCTTCTAGCACATGATGACGCAGGTGCTGGAGGGGTACATCGGGGAGGTTGTCGCAGCGTACCTCGACGTAATCATCGTCTGGTCCAGGACTTGGAAAGACCATGTACGCCATCTGAGGTAAGTGTTAGAACTACTGGCAGTGCACCAACTTGTCGTATCCCTCCAGAAGTGCCACATCGGTAGAACCTCCATCGACTTCCTGGGGCATGTGATCCGGCCTGATGGTAACTACGCCCATCCCGAACACCTGGACAAAATTGCCAACAGCACATTTCCGACGACCAGGAAACAAATGCTACAGTTCATTGGATTAACGAACTGGTTGGGGAACTACATACCGCACTTCGCCACAATCGCCGCCCCTCTCACTGACTTGTTGTCTGTAAAAAGAAAATATGCGTGAAATGAACGTGCCCAGAAGGCATTTGAAGAGTTGAAATCGCAGTTCACCCGGTGTCATGCTTTGTCTCGCATCAACCCTGAGAAGCGCCTCTACGTCCAGACCCATGCCAGCACGGAAGGTGCTGGCGCCGTCTTGTACCAGCTAGCTGACGACAGGTCAGGACTCACATCAACTACAGTAGTGCCAAGTTCAGAGATGCAGAACGTCGCTATCACAGCATATAGCGCTCTTCGTAAGTATTGCCCTCACCTAGAAGGAAGACAGTTCACGTTAAAGACGGACAACAAGTGTCTGACATGGCTGGATACGATGCAGGGAAGGAGGGGCAACCCATCGGCTGGGTACTGTAACTACAATCGTTTGATTTTACGACTGAGCATGTCAGCGGAGTTGTCAATGAACTCCCTGATCACTTGTCACGGAATCCAAACCCGGCTCAAACCATCATGGACGACCATGACATGGCAGTGATGTTTCCTCCTGAGCGTCCCTCAACTAAGCAGAGAAAAGTAGAAACTAAGGAACAGGCCTCACTGCAGGTGATCTCACATTTGTTCAGACCGACTACCTGGTCTGCTGTGAATAATCACGTTCTTAACACACAAAACAACTCCTACAGCTTTTCGCTTAATAGCCAAGTGCGCCGAGGGTAATGTGGAGCGTGTTCGAGTAAGGGATCAAGTGCTAGAAACGAGGCCGCCAGGTGTGGAGACGGCATGGAAAGTGTTTGTGGCCCCCGAGGCGAGAGAGATAGTCTTGAACTTCACACATAGTGATACACTAGCAGAGCATCCGGGGTAGATCAGACAGTGCAGAATGTAATGCAGTATTTCCACTGGCTTGGACTCAGAGTGGATGTGCGGGATTATGTAACAGGTTGCCAGGACTGCCAGCGGAAAAAGGCACGGAGAGCAGATGGGAGTGAACAACAATCCCCCACCTTCCCACTACTCCCTTCGAAGCTGTAGTATTGGACTTAATGGGACAGTATCCGCGCACCACCAAGGATATTGTTTCATTTTAGTGGTAACTGACATGTTCTCTCGCTGGGTGGAGGTGTATCCACTAATGAACACCCGTAGTCAGACATTTACAGAAGTGCTCCAGAAGGAATTTTTTGCACGATGGAAGTACCCCCAAACACTAATAACAGACAATGGTTCACAGTTTCTCAGTAGGCAGTGGAGGAGGTGGTGCCGCAAACTACAACTGGAGCACCATATGACACCGATATACCACCCTCGTGCTAATCCAACAGAGAGGCAGAACCAGGAGCTGAAGGTCCAACTCTGCTTGCGTGTTGGAGACCACTCACAATGGGACCAGCATCTGGGCGAGACTCTGTTCTGCCTCAGACGTTGGGTGAACGCCGCCACAGGGCAGGCACTGGCAACCCTCGTGCAGGGGCGCAACCTACCGCTTCCAGGAGAACCCAGGCCAGAGGTCCCTCAGGATGCAGAGGACTGGGGTGAGCGCCGAGACGCCGAACTCACTGCTGCCCGCCAACACCAAGACGCATATGTGCGAAAAATTCTGCCAGTGTCGGAAACCCCGCCTGCACCCCTGGAGGTAGGGTCACTGGTATATGCTCGGAACCATCTATTGTCAGCCAGCACACGAAACTTCTGTGCAGGGCTAGCACCTCGCTGGACAGGACCCCACACAGTGCGAAAACGCCTAGGACAACACGTCTACCTGGTCCGAGATGGGGACAGGCAACTCCGAAAGATCCATCGAGACGAACTAAGGGTGGTTCCTAGCATGCCGGCTGACGAGGAGACAGATATAGACTGTGTGACACAGGCCCCACCGGAGGACACCTTACACCCACAAACTGAGACACCACTCCAAGAGGGGAGTGATAAACACTCGCAAAGCAGATGTTACTCCGGGACTGGCGTTACTTCTCCCGTCGATGCCTGGTGTCATAACACCGCCGCAGGAAGCCGAACCAATAGTGACCAGGCCTGATGAGGATTAGCTGAGACTCTAACACATCGTCCGGGAAATGTGGGAACTGGATGCGCCACTAGAGAGTACTACTTTTACCAATCACATCGAGGAACCAGAAGAGTCGCCTCGATGCCAACCACTACGCCGACACAGCAAGCAACCCCAGTTACACTTGTCCGAGCCTAGCACAAATGTCCAGCAGGAGGAAGGGGTCAGCCCCTAAACCGAGGAACGAACAGAAGTGCAGACGCAGAGCACCTGCCTGGTTTCGTCCTCATGTTCGCTGCTTTCCGGAATGGGGTGTGGCTGGTGGCCCTCAATCATCGATGCCTACGGTACAGACGCCAGTGGCAGAACGTCAGGATGTGAAGACCATAACATCCCAAGACATGCTGGTGTTACAGACGGCCGGCACCCCAATGTCTACTCCCTCGACCCATACCAACAGACATCGAAGGGAGCCCTTCGACCTTGCCCTCGACAGAAACAGCAGACCTATTGTGCACCACCCGACGACTCAGGAGATGACGCCGGAGACTTCGACCCACAGCAGACCCTAGTGTTAAGTCGTCGGGGGCAACACCGGCAGCAAAGTACATAACAAATGCACACAGCCGCCATGACCAGTCGTCTTCAGAAGGTGGGCGTATGTCATCGTACCAGGCCACAGGCCAGGTGGAGTTGCGCCTGGTCACGGCAGGTGTTCACAGAGTGTGTCAGTGGCAGGTGTGCGCTGGTTGGTAGTGGCAGATGTGCGGTACTTGAGTGTGTGTGGCGGTTCAGTGACGGCGGCAGGGCGTGTGTGATCTTGACACCGACGTGCAACACCTGCTATCCCAGCCGCCGCACGGTCATCTGCCAGTGCAGGACACATGGCTTCGCCGTCCCCTCCCTCTACCAGCGCATGAAGAAGACAGTCTGGAACAGCGGCAGCGACGGACGGAACAATAGAGACGTGGCGCACTTCTGTACTCTTGATTCGTCCAGCGAGAATTACGTAATGTGCATGTGCAACTATACGGCCTAGTGTTCTACTTAGTTTTGTCATTTGGAACTGGCGCCCTTAAGGCCCTAGGGTATGGGGGTGTGGACTGCCCCATAACTGTCCATGTAAGGTGTAAGTTTTCTCCAGGCCCTCCCTGCTTTTCCCGATACGCAGCTGTTTCGACTCGCCAGGTGAGAGAGGGGCACGCCGGCACGAACAGACCACGACCCATCTAGCCTCGTGTTCCCGGCTACACGCTTAACCGGGTGGCGCCCAGAGCATTCCAACGCAGCTCTGTTCCTACCTCACTCTCACCTGACACAGCGTCAACTTTATTTAACAAGTTTTTTGTCAATCAAATCGTATTCAGTAATTTTCATTAGGCCTACCTTTGTTATTTCTAAACTGAAATAATTGACATCAACATTACCTCTCAGTGATATTTATTAGTAGAATTACCAAAAACTTTCAACCATCACATCAGCCCACCTAAAGACCACAGTGGTCTCTGAGTTTAATGTGGGTTTAACAGAAGTTTTAAGTACATTGAGAAAATAATAATGTTGTGACGTTCCAGTGCCTTGTTTTCTGTCATTGCTGAAATTTCCAAGACTGCTGTGGAGGTGTCAACATTATCTGGTAGATCTGAGTAGCTCTAGCACATTCATGTTGTATTTGTTAAGTTAGTGAAATGTTAAGTAATGTCACAAATTTATAACATTAGATTAATCTCATCTGTACAGTGTGATAGATATTTTCTAACTTTGCATGATATTAACCTCAGCTTTAAAATGTGATAGATATTCTCCAACATTGCATGTACAGAAAAATACTTTAAATGTTGATGCACTGTACAGACTGAGGGCCAGCTGAGTGTGTTTGTGCAAAAATCACATGTGGCAGAAGAAAACACTGCTTATTCCATGAAAATAGCTGTAGAAAGAAATGTGAACACAACTGCCAAAAAGTAGAATTCTTACATGAGCTGTAACATATACAAAGTGTTTTCAGTGTCATGCAACTTACTGTTTGACAAAAGTCACAATAGTTGATATATTTGACTATAATTGAATTTTGAAGTTAAAGAGTTAAATTGTGGTCCCTATACCTACCTTTTTAAAAAAAATGTTCTGTGGTGTATTGCTTTGATTTGAGCATTCCAGCTCGTGTTACACCTCCATGGCCCCTTTGCTTTGCCTGGTCCTCTGATTCAGCATACACCTTGCATCCTTGATACTAGGCAGTTCTCAAAAGTGTCTTGAAATGCACAAGGTTACATTTTTAAAAAATTTATTTGGACACTGTACATGTCTGCGAACAACACAAGGTCTTGGTAGCAGTACACTAGGGAAATAGGGTTGGGTATCAGGTAAAGGAGGAGGAGAGATCTGGTCAACAATATTAACGTTGAGATCTCCAGCACTGTTGAGGATGGTTTCATTGGGAATGGTGCAACTGCAATGAAAGGGTAGAGGAAACGGGCGTGCATTTAAAAACCTCGCAGGCCACAGCAATATATTTTCCATTCGTGAAAATAGAGGGTGATCCCACTGGAATCAAACTTGGATTGTATAACAGCAACCCCTTTTGCACCAGAAAATTGTTCCTTTGTTTGTATGTGTTAATATCAGTACATTAAGACACTGTGAATATTGGATGTAAATTTCTATTATTTTGATTAATGTGATTGAAAATTCAATTTATCCCTTTGGTTTTTGTAGGAATTATTTCAAAGAAGAACTTGTTAGGGCTGAAGAACGAGTGATTCTGAATATATCCTCAGATGACAAAATACATGAGGAAGCCATGAGGATAAATGATGAATGGAATGCTGAGGTTGCAAAATTGCGTGAAGAACGTTTGGCTAAAGCATCTGAGGAAAGAAAAAAGATTATTCTTGAAAATCTCATTGCAGCTGAGCAGCAGGAGAAAGAAAACCTAATGAGGATTGAAGAGCGGGTTCGAACAGAAAAGGTATTTTTTGTTTCAGTTGCCTTTTAAGCATAGTATAAAACCAGAGTTTTGTTCAACAATATTTTACTTATTTATTTAGGCCTATTATTTTTTGTACGACGTCTTCAGAAAAGACAGTCCTTTTACCATTAAAAAATATTTTGTGTTCACGACCTCACAATTTTGCTAGTTATAATGTTACTTCCCAATGATATTGGATTATTTCACAAATTCCTTATTAACCCATTCAGTGTCAGGTTTTATTTACAGTGTTTGCAAAAAAATAGTCAGAATTTTTAAAGGTATGTTACCGTAAGTACAGTATGTGTTTTTAGGTAGTAAAAATTGTAACCTAAAAAAATATGTATATAATTTTTTTTTATTTTCATTTAATATTTATTTTGAATTTTTGTTTCTACTCACAGCAAATATCTTAAGGGATTAATAAACACTATACAACTTTTGTTACTTTAAAAGTACTGTGTAATATTTAATTATTTTAGTATAACTACTATTAAATAATTTGAATCTGTTGCTTTTGTAAATCAGAACTGTCTTGTCAGTATATATGTTATCACTGGGGACTGTGACTGTGTAGTTGTCATATCACCCGCTTCCCACCACAGCAATCCTGGCTCTATTCCTGTCAGGTTTGATCTCAGATTTTTTGCATGTGGGAAATATGAAAGACATAGCAATTGGTTGGCAGATTTTGCCAGGGTAGGTCTACTCCCGTTATCCTCAGCCCTTGAATTCCGTCGCAGCTCCTTTGTAAGGTCTCATTTTGTATAATCTCTCAGAGAATGGCGGATGCCCACTGGCACCCAGGTTGAAAATCTGCCTCTATGGGTGTGATACCTTGCCCACAGGAATACTCTTTACTCAATATTATTACTACATAAACAGAAAAAAAAATTACTTCTATTTTAAAGTAAACATAATGCAACTTGAGGAACTGTCAAATATTATAAGTAATTTGTTTTCACAACATTTATGAATGAAGTTTCATTACTCGAGAATTTTTACAGAGCAGTGTTGTTTTAATGTGTTTTCCAGCAAGTTGATTTTTGCAAGGTGGTCTTGGTCCTGAGTGCTAGTGATTTATATTTTGTTTGCGATGCCCTCTGTAGCTCTAGCGTGGACTGGTAAACTGAATTACTTGATGTTTGATTTTTGTATTCTCGTTTTCATTTAGTTTCAGTAAGTTTTTACAGTTTTTTTTAGGCATTTACTGTTAATATTTAATGTCATTAGTAGTGCAAGCCAGGATTTACTGTAGATACGGTGGAATGAACTTCTTAGATTTACTTTAGAACAAAATGCTGATCTGTATAGCATCAAACAAGTACAGTAACCAAAAAGTAAGTGCCCTCAGGAATGTGAAAGTTTGCTGAAGTTATGTAAAATGGAGTACAGGGGGCCTATGCTGGAAAACACAGCTCGAGCGTTCGTGTACGAGTCGTTTCGAATGGTCAGATTCGCATACGAACTGGCCTAGTTGAAAAGATGTATGCTCCACTATCTCGAACTCGTATACGAAATAAGTGTACGAAGTGAGCACCGTTGGTCGACAAGATGGCGGATATTCGAATGTCTATCTCGACTTACAAAATATGAGTTTCTGTGATAAATAGGGGATTTAAAATGTTAATGAGCATGCTAGAATAATCTTAATATTAGCAGAAACTATGTTAGTGTGACTAACTCGACCTAACACAAAAGGAAATGTCGTAATAATCGAAAAACTGGATTATGCACCTTACATACAATAAATACTATATTTTTGGTCGTCGCTTTCATATAGTACTCGTGGTGCTACGGTAGCGTGCATGCTTGCTAACGAAAGTATTCGGGTTCGAAACTCGTCAAAAACGAATATTTTTTTATTTCTATAAATGCATTAATAATTTCATGCTAGAAAAATAACTCTACGAAATATTAATTTATTTTACGTAATTTTCTGTTTTAGACACAATGAGACGAGTCTTTATCTTCCGTTTGTATAGACGAAGCAACTAATGACAGGAATGTAGGCACATACAAATATTTATCTGCGCTTCTCCGGTAAATGGCATTAATAAATACCACATTTTCTTAAGACCAAAATGTAATTTTTAAAATAAAAAACATACATTTGAACATAAAGAGTTACTTTTTCCTGTTCGATGGGTTAAATAAAGAACACTTTTAGGGTAAGACTAACGAAACGAAGGCTTAAGTTGCATGGTATTAACCTATAATAATATAGCCTAGTTATGTTAATAATTTCAGGTAATTAATTTGAGGCAGTTTAATTAAATTTAGAGCAAATTTTGTTGAATGTTATGTAAGAGGCCAAGTACCTAATGTTAACATGTAGAATTTTTTTGTCTCAGTATTTTACTCAAATAAAATTAACCAA
>PNEQ01114228.1:0-31383 GCA_003012365.1 Medauroidea extradentata
GCTGCTTAGTTAAAATAATAAATAATTATTTAAATGTAAACAAAACATTATGCTTAACCTTATGACTTTCAACAAATAAACAAAAGAAATGTAAATATGGGCAAGGGCTTAAAATTAAATAAATATATAATGAAAAACAACAACATTGGAAATTATGAAAAGGTAAACATAAACACTGTAGTCTATAAGCACTACACTACTTTCAAAAATATGTTTTTGTGTTTTTCAGTCACCATGATATTTTGGAGGCATAAAAATACCCATTTTGTGTGCCTTATTTATTCTTATCTGTAACGATAAATTTATGGAGTAGCCATGCTTTGCCACCGACCTCACAATAATTGTTTATTCTCAGATTCAAAACGTTGTGAATATTGTAACTTCTACATTTTAATCAAGATAATTAAAGTTACATAGGCTACTATCTTTTTAAACTGCATAAATGCGTGTAACCGAATTGTACCATAGCAAAACATACCTGAATTGAATTATAATTTAAGACATAACTCATTAAAATAGTTTAAATATCATTATTAAATTTCTAGATTCAAGGAAATCTTTATTTTGAATATACTACTAATCACGTGATACAGAATAACGGAATTAAAATTTTACGAGAAATCCCATGACCAGAAATTCTTTGATTGGGTGCAACAAAATTGAATAATGCCTAGAGATTCCTAAAGATGCGTACGTAAGCCGTTAGCCGTCAATGAAACGTGGTTGAATATCCGTGCCCGATAGCGTATCAGAACGAGTGACAGCATTACGTCGCCCACATTCCACAACCTATTGTTTAGAGCGTAGTGAGTTCCATTCAAGTTGTTGGTGGCAGGAAGACAGCATGTATCAGTACACAACTGCGAAACTTACTGATAAAGTTGTTTACGTAACAGAAAACAGCCACTTCAATAGCTGAGCTTCTCAACGACTGCATGCGGCAAGATGACCAACACAAACATTTCTAATCATTCCACGTTCGCTGCCACTGTGAGAAAACTTCGAGAATGCAGACAGTAGAAAGTCGGTATTATCCAGTGTGTGAAGCATTTTATGCTTGCACGTGCATTCGTAGGTATAATTTTTTTACTTTATTGGGTAACAAGACTGTAGCCATTCACTCTAAAATAGTTTGTAAATTTACCAGACATACGTATAGGAGCGCTAAGAAAGTAGGTATGATAGAATAGTTTCCCAGACATCCATGGTAGTTCCCCCTAAACCTAATTATAAAACAGTCAAATTCATGCTAAGATTACAAGACTTGCATTGTAACTACTCTAAAAGTTTGCATATTTATAAGACGGAAGTATGGTAACTATCCCATACTACTTCCTAAACATTTTACGAAGTTTCTTTACAGTGTTCTTATACGTTCCTTTCTATGGTGTATACCGGATGTTACAAAACTGAATGTCGATATTTTGGAGCCCGAATCTTCAAATCAAATGGAACAAAAAATTCTATGTCAACATACTCCCGAAAACGCGCCGATCACAAGACGTGCAGTTAAACAGCGAGCGGGCTGTATCTTGTAATGTGAAATGCTACATCACACAATGCGTATCGTTCAATTAAGTACAATTTCCCTGGTATGTAGCTGCCAATAATAGTTGTGAAGGCGTTTCACAGTAACATCATCCAACCTACGCGCTACGCACTATACGCCAATTACTGTGGACTTCAGCGCAGGAACGGTGCTTTTTCGGACCCACGTTCTGATAACATTTCTGAACCTCTAAAGGTGAGGAGTTTTTTCCCCAAAATATTTAATTTCAGTTTTGTAAATAATTTTATAGAAATACTAACTTAGCAGTCCACCCTCGGCTTCGCTCGCGTGTATTACTCATAGCTAGAGATAGAAAATTTCGCGAAAAGATTTTTGCAGCATTTTGTTTTTAAATTTTTATTTTCAGTTTCAGCAATTTTTTAAAATTCAAATAATTTTTATTCTTTAATTTTATGAGCATGTCATTGTAGCCTGCAATGTCTTTATCCACTGTGATTTTTTTGAGTTTGGTATATCAGTTGGTTTTAGTGTAGTCGTTAAAACGGAAACATGCAAAAATATGACTTTAACAAGCCATTACGCGAAAACTATGAGAGATAAAAAAATTTCATAAGAGCCAAATTTAGTCACATTTTGTGTCTAAAATAATAAAAAAAAATATCTGGTACAAATAAAAAAAAATGGTGATGAAAATTGCGGCAGCCGCGCCCTTAAGACATCCAATCACTGGCCACATAGCAGAGATGCAGGTGCCCACGTAAGGCACTGGAACAAAGTGCTGCAAAAATCTTTTCGCGTAATTTCCTGCCTCTAGTAATACTAATACAGACGTAAAATAACGTGTCGGTTCATTTGATACTTCATTGCCTATTGGTTGTCCGAGGCTGTTGATACCAGCCCCGGAGTTTGTTTGGCTCCTACATATTACGGCAGGCTTCCTGTCCGTCTGGTTGCCGGCTGATTGGTGGTAGGCGTATCCAACCTGTTGATGGCCAGCGCAGCCATTTTGCTGGCGTGTGTGACTGGGTTCGCCCTCCTACCAGCTATTTCACTTCTGTATTATTAAATATTCTGTGGCTTGGGCATACCTGCCCCAGAGGGAGTTGAGGAGAGACGGTGGCAGCTACGAGATTGCCACATCGCGCATTGTCTGTCAGCTCGTGTTTAATTCAGCCGTGCTGTTGTTTACCACGGCGTCCGTTACAACTCAAGTAGGTTACCGCTTCGAGTACCTGTCCTTTTCGGTCGCCACCTCCTTACTTGACCTGATATTTAACCCCTACGAAGCCGCTGCCAAAAAAGGCTCTGGCGTGCTTTGTCTAAAGTCATAGAACACTTGCGGTCAAAACAGGGATGGGTTCGTTGGAGAGCTTTAAAACAATACTCTGACTCTATCTTCTTGGGTTGTGCTAATAGTAGGGATGCGGGCCTATTTCTTTACGTCA
The DNA here is from genome assembly GCA_003012365.1 of Medauroidea extradentata. Taxonomy (NCBI): domain Eukaryota; kingdom Metazoa; phylum Arthropoda; class Insecta; order Phasmatodea; family Phasmatidae; genus Medauroidea; species Medauroidea extradentata. Next base: position 2,956 of record PNEQ01114228.1, read on the forward strand.
CGCTTTACACGTCAAAACTAACAATCTTTGAAGAAGCAAAATATCGTTTGTCATTTGTCCAATGTTAGCAACAGAATTCCGAACGGTTCATAGTTTCAACAACACTAGTGAAATAATATTTCTTATACGATAGTACTACGTTAATCAGAATTTTTTTTAAAAACTACAAACGGCATAAACGTAATTTTTGACAATGAATTATTTTACGCATAATTTTCTTGCACCCTCCTGAAAGTTACCAGTCATATCTTCACCACCTCTCTTTTTTCTGCCTTTAGTCTATATATAAAAATGCTGGAAATCTTTGGCTGGTGATGACGATTAATGTCTCTTTATGTTCTTTTGTCTTAGTTTTTTGCTGTATTAAGAATAATAAACATGTTTCCTCCTCGTCATTACCGCGCCAGGAGAGAGTTTTCGACCGTGCATTGTGTGATTTCCCATTATCTGGGTGTACTCTATCTCTCCTTAAATTTTTAGTAATTGCTGTACTAATACACCTTCCATATGTATATATATATATATATATATATATATATATATATATATATATATATATATGTATGTACATACATATAATTATATATGTGTATGTGTGTATGTATGCGTGTGTATGGGATGCGTACGGTAAGGTTTGGCCCTGATAAGTTTTCCTATTGCAGCTGCTTTATATATCATCATTAGAGATGATGGTTTATCGCGGGAAAACTTGACTAATTACTAGGCTTCAACGTACGTTCAGCTTATCAAAATATTACTGGCTTTCGCTTGTACGTGGAGCTATTGCCGTATTTGACTGAGCCAATAAGAATCCCGCTATTGTAATATTTGACGCATGTTATTGGTCTGCAGACAGCTACGTTGTGTCAGACGAATCATACATATTGAAAGAAGCCACATTATTTTTTAAGGGTATATTGGCACAAATAATTTTCGCGATATACCATCATCTCTAATCATCATCAATTTAAATATGAAAACTGTCATGTGGTGATTAAAATTTTAAATATTGGTGTATACTTGCAAATCCCGTGTTATTTTCTAACTCCAGACAGAATGTACTCTTTTGTTCGCTCGCTCAACGACTTCAATTAGCGTACAGTGTCGTGACTTGCAGTTGAAAATATTTTTGGCCAACTATTAAAATTTCCACTTTTGTAGCGACCAATTACACGTAACGCAGTCAAATATATGAATGACATCACATAAAGGTCGTTGGCTGGTGACGTCACAGATTGTGTTCAAGATTGCACAGGTCAACGAAGTCTAGTATGTTAACTAAAAATAATCATGGTAATTCTACATGTCGCTAGCATTTAACCGTTTTTGAACATTGGCATATGAAGCTACAAAATTACATTTACTAATACAGACGTGAAAAATTCGCGTTATCCTTTGGTATCAGACTAAACTTCGCGTTCTTATACGTAACAGAGCATAATCTGCGATTCAATTGGCCACGAACTTTATGTGTTGTCATTTACGTGTGTTACGTCTTTACATAGATTGGCCTCTCTACCGTGTAAGCATTCTCCGCGGCAAGTTACGACAATATCTCGGCCAGCGGGAGACGTCGAACGAGCCTATAGTCATTTGTAGTCTAGTCAGCTGTCAGAAAATAACGCGAATTTTGCATGTATGTACTAATAGTTAGAGACGGGAAAATGTCGTGGGTTCGCTGACCTGTGGACTAGCCTTCAAGAATATATGTGAGCTCAAGTAGACAACAGCAGTACATTGGCTGCTCGCTGACACAGTGAAATGGGCCTTCAGTTAGTTACGTGATTATTATTTGCTCAGCGACTTCCAGGAACTTTCATAAGAGTCGAGAGCCAATTGCAAAAGTAACACTAACTTGTAGTTAGAGATGATGGTGTATCGCGGGAATGTTTTGTGTCAAGATACCCTTGAAAACACTGTAGTTTCTTGTGACATGTATGATTGGGTGTTATACGTCTGACACAACGTAGCCGTCTGCAGACCAACAACAGGCGTGAAATATTTCAATAGCTGGATTATTATTCGCTCAGTCAAATGTGGCAGCAGCTCTACGTACAAGAGAGAGCCAGTAAACTTCTGGTAAGCTGAACGTACGTTGAAATTACTTATAGTAGTTGAGCTTGTTCCCAAAAGAAAACGCGAATTTTTCAGGCCCCTACTAATAGTTAATTCATACGTATAGTGTAGGCCTTAAAATTATTCTAATTATAGTCAACAGCCTTTAGACGTACCTGGAACTAAGGGCATCGTAACTCACATTTTTGTGATTTAGTTATTATTCACCCTTTTTGTATTAAAACTGCCAATGCATTCACGACTTTGCCAGCGTGCAATACTCGAAGTGACTAATATTTACTTTCATAAAAAAAATTCTTCTTTTTAAACCAGATTGATGTTTTGGCCACTAGGTGCTAGAATTACCAAGTTGTTAGGTCGGCTTGTTCTGGATCAAGCACAAAATATGCTGGTTATGCATAACAATTTAAAGTAGTATACTGTATTTTCATCTATAAACCTACATTAACTTACATGAACCACTAGAGATTACATATTTTCATCCGCATACAAATTGCTAGCGCCATGAACTTTTCGCGTAAAGAATTTTGCCCCAGTTTGTTTCAGTGCCTTATGTGCATATCTACAGTTCGTAGTCAGTGATTGGATGTTTTAACCAGGAGGGCAAATGCTCCTCCTGGATTTAGAATTTTAATTGTATAAAAATATTTTTTGTATTTTGTTATTTAAATAATGCTAGCTTAAGCTAATAAAACTTAAAGATTTATTATTAAAGTCTTTAATTTATACATGCTTAAACAGTAAAATAGATGCAACAAGGTCACTGTCATAGAAAAAATATCTTGCCCCCCTCCCCCAAGAGAAACCTGAAATGATGTCGCTGGTCTTAACTCTCACGTGTGTTGGTGTTCTACCTACAAATGACGTTCAAGTGGTGTTGCATTAACCTTACTGTCTTTGGCACAGTCAAATAAGATACGTCATTTCATAAAGAGATGCTGCTAATAACCATGAAACACAGCTACAGATGTGCGCGTAAGGCACTGCAAAAAACTGGGGCAAAATTCTCCACGCGAAATATTCATGGCCCTACACATTGCTGATGTGCGAGCCCACAGTGCTGTCTCGAGAGAACTTCAACTAATACATGAGTAATGACACGGTTGAGAGTGCATACTTAGATCATGGTCGTAGAAGAACAGGTCTGGACACTCGCCTATCTAACAATGTGTTTTGCTTGACCCACTTGTTGTTTGGCTGTAGTTCGTTAAGTTACCGAGAATGTCGTACTTTTGACGCTGTTTTCCGGGCGGTCGGACTCAAACGCTGTCCACTTTTTTCCATTGTTAAATTTATAAAGTAAATAAAGATTGCTGGAACCTTTTCTTAAATTTGTGAGCGAAGAAAGTATTTCATAAGTTGATAAAAAATACCTTTTGATAAATTGTTTATCTTAGCGGAAAGGAAGTGGGCGGAGTTTAGTCCGACCGCCGTAACATCAGCGCCAATAAAACACAATATTCTCGGTAACTTGGTGAACTACAGCCAAACAGCAAGGGGGTCAAATATCCAGGCGAGTGTCCAGGCCTGTTCTTCTACGGCCGTGACTTAGATATAGTGATTTACCGCAAAAATTTATAATGCCAACATACGCTTGAAAATGCTGCAGTCCTTGGAAATAAAATAACGTATTTAATTTACAATTTAAACAAAAATTTTCCTTGCTACAAAGCTACCATGCAATGGCTCTTATTCAAACAATATTGCTGTGGCCCCACTCAGAACAAAGTGTTCGAGTATTGCATATATCGTAGGAAAATCTGGCAGCTTTCTGTGTCGCACTGTATTTCATTTCTTTCTCCCGTGTAATTAATCTGCTTATCATGTGCTTACATTCGACTGGACCAATTCGATTTTCTGTTACGACGATAACGAACATTTGTTGCGTCTGCAAACATTTCAGTAAATTTCACTGTTTTAAATAATTCCCTGTATATCTCTATACGTAAAAGAGAACACTGATTGACTGACTGAATTAATAACATATCAAAATGCAGTCAATACGATTGGACCTAGAATCGTGAAATAGGCACGCGCTAGACTTCCATCAAATATAAGTTTGTGCCCCTTTCACAATTGGCCGTTGATTTATTTGACAACTCCTGAAGTATCTGAGCCCATAATCACAATGTAACTAAACGTGGGCCCATTTCGCTGTGTCATCGAGTAGGGAATGAACAGCTGCTGCTGCCTGTTTGAGAACACATATATTCTTGGAGGCTAGCCTACATGCCAGTAAACCAGTGAATTTGTATAGTCTCTAACAATGTAGCGTGGGAGTCAGCAGGTGCTTTCATGCCGGCCTTCCATTGGTTTACAGGCCTCAAGTACAAGTTTCATTAACTGTGACTCAATCGCGAAAGGAATTAATGCGTACAGGCGTTCGAAATATAACACCTACTAAAATGAATTCGCGAAATTCATGGGTCTCTACTAGAGACCTGAAAAATTCGCGTTTTCTTTTAGGCGCAAGCTAGAGTTCCAGCTACTATAGGTGTGTACCACGATCACAATTGGCCGTTGACTTACTCGACACTTCCTGGAAGTAGCTGAGCCAATCATAAAACTGTAACTGAACACAGGCCCATTTGACTGTGTCAGCGAGCAGCTAATAAACAGCTGCCATCAGATGCCGTATACAAATATCCTTGCAGGCTAGCCTACAGGTTAGCGAACCCGCGAATTTTTCCGGTCTCTAGTCTCTACTGATAAATTCTTCCGGACGCACCACACAAACTGTCGCATGACAGTTTGTCAGATGGGACACTGTACCTTGAAGTTCAGACAGCAGGTCCTTTGTTATTGTCGGACAACAGACAGGACTCTAAAGTCATGGGTAGAGACCGGAAAAATTCGCGGGTTCACTGACCAGTAGGGTAGACTCCAAGAATATATGTGTATTTAAGCAGACAACAGCTGTTCGTTGGTTGCTCACTGTCACAGTGAAATGGGCCTGCATTTAGTTACATTCTTATTATTGGCTCATCGACTTCAAGGTGATGTCAAATAAGTCTACGGCAAATTGTTAAAGTAGCACGAATTAACAGTAGCTGGAATTCTAGCTTGTGCTTGAAAGAAAACGCGAATTTTTCAGGTCTCTAGTCATGGGACTTCTGTTGTTGGCCTGCAGTTTGTGGACCTCCCCCCCCCCCTGGGCTTTGAAGGACTTATTCAACCAATTATTAGATGCACGAGTACTTCGCGTATTGATTATAGGTCAGGCTGAAGGCCAATAACCTGTACTGTATATCACTGTAACTTCCGTGAATAGACAACAGTTATTTCGACACACTTTTGGACGTTGCAAGCCGGTAGTAAATAATAAACAAATTCGTGGGACTACCCACTTGTACGGTTAGGAGCCAATGGATATTCGACTATGCCCAGTGTGTATATAGGACTGAAACAATTTAATACAATAGTTTTCATTAAAATATGGAGTTCCTTATGATAACGTTACTAAAAATTCCTAAAAATATGTCTTCTATTTTTCCGTAAAATAATGGGGTGTGAGTATTGCCACCCTCAAAATACAGTTATTAAATTACTAACCAAAAATTATTTTATTTAAGCATCGCGGACGTTTTATGATCCTTCCGCTCTGACTCATCTTCTATGAAAAGGCTACTAAGTTGAGAAATGTCTGAAATGTGAGCGTATGTATCTTGGCGCAGACTGAGTAACCCGTGGAAGAGTTTGTATCCAACACATTTTTAAAATAACAATTACAGGACTGAAGGGCAACAAATAGTGTCATGAAAGTCTCCTGGAAAATACAGTATAGTCGAAGAAACCAACCGAAAATGTTTGCCATTTCTTATTCCTAGAGCCCACGATTTTTGGTGAAAAGCATTGAGCAACAAATTGTTTCAACGCCTTATGTGAACATGTGCAGCTCTGCTTCTTGGTCACTGATTGGCTGTTTTAAATTCTCAGCGTCTCGGGGTTTTATCTGCAAATTACAGACTTTGGTTCCTTGGCACAAGTCAAATGAACCACGCCTGTGCAATTATACGTTCTGCTAATAATCAAGAAGCAGGCCTGCAGAGGTGCACGTAAGGCTTTGAAGCAAACTGTTGCAGAATTCTTTTCACCAAAAATCGTGGGCTTTACTTATTCCCAATGACAGCTAGCGACCTATGGAGTTTTAGAAGATTTAAAAATTTTGTATCCCACAGCTTAAAACTTAAAAGTAACACATTTGTTAGCCAAAGAGCGCATACCTCGTTTGTATATAACAATCTGAGTCCGAATATTACTTTTGGTAGGCAATATGTAATCTATGGAAATAAAATATATTTATTTTTGTCAAATGGTCAATATAAAAATCATGCGTAAAAAAACCTGTACGTCACTCTTTGACATTACGTAGGTAATTCGGGAGCTGACTTACGATAGAAGCTGAAATGACGAGGTGGTTTTTGTCCCCGCTGTGAACCCGTATTACGCAAGATTTGCCGCCCGCCGACGTACGAACGCAGAACTACCGTTGAGGCAGAGGCATTCTTACCAGCTTCCCGTCGTGTCGTCTCCAACGCGGACTACGTCTCCAAGCGGTCGCCGAGAAATTAATCGCCAGAAGTCTCCCCAGACCTCATAAATCCCGCCGATGCCACCAGTCCGCATTCAATTGTCCCCCCTTCCTTCTTGGCCGCCTTGAACCGACGGCGGAAAGTAGCGAGCTGCCCAAGTTTCTATAAAAACTTGACCCTTCGCCGCTCGGGTTAGAGCCATTGATTTCTGACCCCTTCCTCCTTGGCGAGACCTTCGAGCGATCGATGGGGCTCACACCACCCCCGCCTAGCATCACCCTCACACCTAGGGCACTAGCCCCTGTCGCGTCTTTCATCAGCTCGTGCCCAGTTGCGTACAGGCCTAGTCACAATTGCCATGTCCGAAGTTGTGTCATAGGACAAGAATGCGCTGATTGGCGCATGTGATTCTGTGACGTCACATCGGTGTCCGAAGTTACAATGTCTTAGGACGAGCTTGATCAAACGACTAGTATTCGCTAAATCTTAACTTTTGTCCGAAGTTGTGGCCAACGAAAACTTCGACAATTTTCGCGAGCATTCGTAACTAGGTATAAAATGGAAAACATTGAAATTAAGCTCTGAAAAAATAGAAGGTTTTAATCCATCAAGAGGAGAGGGACAGCACATAAAATTAATCACAACTTCGGACGAGCTTCGGACATAGTAATTGTGAACAACGAGGGCGAAGCTAACAGTGAGGTTCGAACATGTCCACGCCTACTGTCACGGCCATATGTAGATAGGCCTAACTGTCGTTCGTCTTAGTAGCGAAATTTCATTATAATACTGAAATCACATAAAGCGACAGACGTGACGCAAAATGCTCCAGCACGAATTAAATAACTTGTCAACCAATCAGCGTACAGGCTCTTGTGACGTCAACGCGTCCGCGTAGACTCTGATTGGCTAACGAGATATTCGTACGCTTCGCGTCGCGTCTGTTGCGCTATATGTGAGTCTAGTATAATTCCTAGAGATGGTGGAATGTCGCAGTTATGTTTATGTCAACTTGCTCTTTCATACTAGTTAGCTTAGTTTAGCACATATGATTAGAGATTATTGTATATCGCGAACATTTTTGTGCTATAACATGACCTTGAAAACACTGTAGTTTCTTGCAACATAAATTATTAGGCGATATACTTATGACACAACGTAGCTGTCTCCAGAACAATAACAGGCATAAAATACTACAGTAGTGGGACTCGTATTGGCCCAGTCAAATAGGGTAACAGTTACAAGTATAAGTTAAAGCCAGTAATCTTCTGGTACGCTGAACATGTGTCAAAACCCCAGCAAAAAGTCAAGTTTTTCGCGATATACCATCATCTCTACATATGATTAGTTGGACAGTTTCTGGTAGGGCCTACGTCTTACTTTACCACAAACCAATCACAAACATTTACCAGCAGAATAGTTTATTTCTTACTACCTAAGTCAATAGGGGCAGTGAATCACGAACACAAGGCAGCCTAGCACAGAAACAAACCTTCTGGCATACTGGGTGTACGTTGAAACCTAGCAAAAATAAATATTTCCCGCGATAAACCACCATCTCTACTATTTCCCAGGGACACCGATATCGCAGGTATAGAGGACTGTTAGTTAGGTTTCAGTGGCGAAGCGTGGTTGTCTAACACGAGAAAAGGTATTAGATCTGACTAACTCTGAAATAGTGTTGTTGCGACGATCCAGGTAGTAGAATTCGTGTCTCGCTTCTTGTACGCAACTAGGTGGAGAAATCGTAACTACGCATACTAGTCTAACAATTTCACAGAAAATTTTGAGTTATGTATAGTTATTGCTAGAGCTACGAGTTTGTCGCGAAAATGTTTTTCGCTCCATTTTGTCTCAATGTCTAACGTCCACATATGCAACTCGGTTTTATGGTTATTGGCAGCGTATTTTTGCTCAGACACATCTCTTACATGATCCCAAAAAAGTAATTGGTGACACTAAGTGTGTGACTTTCTACTGCCTGGGCATGATGTAAATAGACGTGGTAATTGATACACTAAGACGAGATTATAAAACCCATTGCAGCTCAACATTTTGCGGGTAACTGCAAAGTTTGATAAATGGAATCCCTTAAACTAAGGGTTAGTAACTACATTACTGTACCTAACAAAACTCAGATTTAATCTCATAATTTACTTATACCTTTCAAATATAGTTCGTCCAGTATTGGAGTATGCTGCCGCAGGATGTGATCCGTACATGGAGGTGGAAGTGCAAGAGTTGGAGAAGGTGCAGAGAAGGGCAGCGACATGGGCGATGAATAAATGAAAAGGTAGGGTCAGACTGGTGAGGAGGAAAGGATCTTTAGGCCTATCGTGATGATGAAGGACAGGAGGATAATGGAATGACTGACCAGGCTGTATAAGGTGACGAACGAGGAGGGGTGATGTGGCGGGTTGGCCTGAAAACGAAGTAAGGGAACTTTTATGGGAAAAGTAAACAACAGTGAAAATATTCAGAGGGTGTGGAGGAGAACAGAGGGGTAGACAGTTGATGCTGGTGAGGACGGAGAGGGAGTGGAATGCACTGCGGGAGGAGTTGGTGACTGTGAGAGAGTTGGAAGATTAGGAGGGGACTGGAGGATTGGCGCTGTGGGGATGGAGAGGAGTCTGCTCGCCACCGGGCGTTAGCCCAACCGAGAGTGTAAAAACTTATTATTATTATTATTATTATTATTATTATTATTGGGTAGGCCCTAGCCTATGTACCGTCACGTAAGAAATAATCCAACATTAAACAGGCGGATAACAAAATAAAATGAAACCTTAACACTCATTTCATTTTTTTTTTTTTTTTCAAAAAAAAATTACTTGTTGGCAGTCTATGAGGTTTAGCATTTTTCCATAACCCCAAGACGAGTGCGTTTTAGAACCAGTGGTGTATCGTGGTCGTGTTCCAAGGCATGCAATAATATGCTCCGACTGTACGCTTTGATTTTGCCTACCTGACGGCAAATAAACATGGTTGTGTACACCGATGTGTATTACTGGACAATACGTTCCTTGCCTCTTGCATTCTACAGGTTCGAGACTCTACTTACCTCTAACAGTCTAATGGGTCCACAGACAACTCAGTATTGTGTATAGTCACTGCTTAGCACTGCATGCCTTGGAACACTACCGTGATACGTAGAGACCACGATTTTTCACGAAAAGAATTTTGCAACAGATTGGTTCAATGCCTTATGTGCACATATGAAGCACTTCACGGTTATTGGCAGAATGTAATATTGCACAGACGTGGCTCATTTAACTGTGCCAACAGGAACAAAGTTACTGCGACAACACATCTTGTGTGATTTACGGGTAGAACCCTAGACACTGAGAGTTACAAACAGCCAATCACTGACCATGAAGCATGGCTGCAGATGTGCGCGTAAGGCATTTAAACAAAATGGTTAGATATGATGATTAGAGATGGTGAAATTTCGCGAATTCAATGACCTGCATGCTAGAATCAAATATCCTATGCATACTCAAGCCCTGTATATTCGTTCAATGTCTGCTGTTCCACTGAGTAGCAGCTGGTGGACAAATGGTCGGGACTTGAGTATACATAGGACAGTGGATTCTATCATGCAGGTCACAGAATTCGCGAAATTTCACCATCTATAATGATGATATATCGCGGAAATGTTTTGTGCCAGCATACACTTGAAAACGCTGCAATTAATTGTAACACATATGATCGTGTGATGTACGTCAGGCACAACATAGTTGTCTGCAGACCAATAACATGTATTAAATATTACAATAAAGAGATTGTTATTGGCTCAATCAACTAGGGTAACAGCTCCACGTACAAGCGAAAGCCAGTAATCTTCTGGTAAGCTGAACATACGTTGAAGCCCAGGAAACAGTAACGTATTCCCGCCTTAAACCATCATCTCTATAAATGGTGCAAGAGTATTTTCGTCACAAAATCGTGGATATAAACATGGTCGAGTGCAACGTACTTCATTCGTTACTGGTGTTTCCCCATTAGACTATGAAATGATTAATTACTCTGATGCGCTAGTACTGAAAATTTGTGATTCGTTTGTAAATAGCAAAATTGTGCCGCTTAATCGTCGTCTAATTATTGAAAGCGCAGGTAAGTAAAAAAAATATATTTTTTTTTATTTTTAAAAATTGTTGAAATTGTTACATGTTAATTTCAAAATTCATCATCTTTATTTAAATACACAAATTTATTATTTTTTACATTTTTCATGTGTTAAGTTGTACATTAATTGTGATATTCTTTTTTTCATTTTGGTATGTCAGTTGGTTTCAGTGGCAAAAGTAATTCCGTAAAATGCTAATTTTGACGTTTACGAGTCATTACGCGAGAACTAAGAGAGATAAAAATGTTTCATAAGAAAACAATTTAGTCACAGTTTATGTCTAAAATAAGATAAAATATATCTAGTACAAATGTATAAATAAAAATATGATGTTGAAAACTGAGGTAGACGGCGCCCGTAAGAGGCAGACATAAAGACATCGCATCAACTAAGCTCTTTGTGTGAAGAGGAGGGAAGTCAGCCTTAGTAATATCTCGGAGTAAAACGGGAGCTAAAAGTGTAGCGAATTTAGTGTTTAAATAGCCGAACAAATTTTTATTAGAGTGTTAGTGTTCCTCAGCTGGGTTATTGGACTATAATTGTTCAGAGCAAGCTAAAAAAATGAATTATATAAAGGCTCAGTGTAATTCTTTCGTAGGAAAAAATGTATGAAATAAGGACTGAGGTCCAGATAAGCATTTCTCCGTCAAACCATGTACTAAAAAGTTAGTTTTTACATATAGTGTTTGGAGAATCCTCAATATTTAATCATGTGTAAGTACCACACCCTCTTAACATGTAATTTTCTAGCTGCAGTCAGCATGAACACCGGTTCAGAATCTCGTATGAACTTCAAAAAACCCTCGCTCATTACACTGTACAAAAAAAATCAGTCATTGTTTTAAAAGGCCTGCGTGAAATTTAATTGTGTAACACACGAATAGTATCGTTGTAAACACATGAACAGCGAGAAGGAAATGAACACGACAGCAGGATATTACACATCGAGATGTAGACTTTCAACCTAACAACTCCAGACACGACATGAAATGAGACCCTATAATGGAACAGGCAACGACGGAACGCAAGAGTGGGGTAAACCGGAGTATCCTGAGAAAACCGGCCAGCCAACAGCAGCGTCCGCCAAATTTTCTACATGCGAAAATTCCGGGACCAACCCTGCTGGGAATCAAACCCGGATAGCCAGAGTGAGAGGCGAGTCGTCTCACCGCTTCACGAAAGCGGTCACAGCCTACAGTATTGTTCAATAAGAGCGACAAACGGTGTTTCATACCATTACTGCTTTACGGTAAACGATGCACACTCTGATAATAAGGCGAGCAAATAACACCAAAATGTAGCAAAAATTGTCGTATACGTGCGCAGCACGTTTGTTGGCAAATGTTTGGGAAAAATAAATTCTAAGAGTATTATTTGTTACACTGCGTTTTGTTCAGAAATTTATTTGTGGCATTTACATTTTTCGGTAGGATGGCTTTATGACCCTTCACTTTGCGTCAGAAGTTCATGTATGGTGACCACTAGACCAACGAGGATTACTGATAGTTGTTACTTCTCATACAAGTGCCAAATATTCCATTTGCGTATGTCGTGCGATAAAAGCTATGGTGGGCTGTCAGAGGGCACTAGTAATTTGAGAATTTTGTGAGACGTGCTATTCTTACCGTTTACTGGACTTATCGGAAGGGTAAAGCTACATTTATGTAATGACACTTGGGCCCCATTAAACACCCACTAAAATCTGCAATAAAGGCACCAGTTTCAATGGGAAAATTCACATTTTACGGCCCACGAAATAATTTCTCCTTACTTATTCCTGACATGTCATATCTAACTATGTGACTGTTACTATACAGTCATGTAATAATATCGTGTTATGTAAAGGAAAATAAATTTCTCATGCAAGTTATGAACTACTACCTTACAATTCTCAGTAAAATCTGATTATTTTTGCAGTACATTTAAAGAGATTTTTATTTTCACAGAGGCATTAATTCCAACGACTAGGCATGCTTGTTCATGCAATAAACGACACGAGTCACATTTGCCAAATAGCAGTTAAAATTAATTAATTGTGTACGTACGCTTCGGATTTTTTTCCTATGTCGTTTTCTATCTTCAGTCCAGGTGTCTGTTCATTTTCTTACAACCAGCAGTTTTATTTCCTATCCCATTAAGTCCAAAACAAAATTACCATGAATAACTGTCTATAAAAATTATGGCCTATGTTTCTATTCGCGGTAAGATCTTGCGCGGTCTTCTAAAGGTTTGCGGAAAGTGCTTCGTATACCGTAACTCTGGCAATCATGTCGTGTCAAACAGAAAGGTTTACTCGTTCGCTGAAGTTTTGGTGAATGTTCCCAAACACGAAGAAGAGACAATACAACGGATAACGTCTCGGTTACAAAATATTTAAGACTCGTGGATAAAAGCCACGAGTCTTCCACTTCAACACCGGAGTTCCTCGACCTCTAAGGTAAAACACGTTTACCTTACACAGTTGTAAGCAAACCTGCTGATACTTCCACCTCACTGTAAGCAGCAAAACATTGTCAGTCGTCTGGTTCGGTAAATGTGTTACGTTACCATTCTAAATATTTGACTGTTGTCTTCAGCAAGCATTTATTCTACTTTACTGCTGGAATTTGGAAGCTACAGTTTTGACTTACCTGTATCTATCATTGACAGCCACCATTCTGGGAAGCACTAAAATATTGACAGGCTGCTTCAGATTGAAATTCATCACAACATCCGTTGTTAGAAAAAAACAGCCGCTAGACTTGTTAAAGAGTAAAATAAAATCAAGTATTATGATTGTTTTTAACTGTAGTGTACGAATGTTACATGCGTAACAATACATTATTAAATAGTTATGCTTATATTCATGAATATGTATGAATTCATGCATCAACATTTGTATGTATGGATGTATGTGTATATATATATATATATATATATATATATATATATATATATATATATATATATATATATATATATATATATATATATATATATATATATATATATATATATATATATATATATATATATATATATATATATATATATATATATGGGTATCTTAATGTAAACAACATACATGTTTTTCAAAATTTAATTATTTGAATGTAAACTATATGCATTAGTTGTCTCTAATTTTCCATCGACTAGACTACGTGCATGATTCATTACGCAAATTACGGAGATGGTTTAGTAAAATCTTCATATTAACTCGTGCTTTTGAGTCATAAAAAACATTTTATATTTTAGTACATTATACAATCGTAAAAAGCGGTCATTAAATCGGTAATTTGTTTTCGCGGATGAAAATTATTATAGTTATATTTAGTGAAATTTCTTCTGGAAACCACCTTTGAAACACAAGTAATGGCAGCTCGTAAGTATTTCCTGACGTAAATTACAACATTCAGTGAAGTCCTAGTTCTGCTTAGTATCTAACAACAAATAAAACTCTTGCGCCAACGAATAAATCCCAGCAAATGCATTTTAATTTAAGAAAGATATCGGTCAGCTATGTATTTTAATGTTTGTCCTTTCAGTATTTCTATCACATACTGTTACCTTTTGGTCGTTTCACACCTAGTTAGAGGAGATGGTATGGCTGCAGCTATAGGTGGACACTTTATACTGAACATAATTTATATGTTCATGTTAAGGGATTCGGCTCCTGTTTAAGGAAATATCTTGTTATAATTATTGTGGTTTACTCTACATTGTTTAACATTACAGAATACTACTATGTTTACACTACATTCACTGAATAAAATACTTACTGGTCACCACAGTATATTGTCATTTTCGACCTTACCAAATTATTTTGACCATTAAACATTTTGGCGGTCCCTAATAAAGTGTTGCAGTAACTACAAAACATTTTGTTTCCATTACAAAAATATTTCGTGAGGTCCATTTCTACAAACAAAACAGTTTGTAGCCACCACAAAATCGTTTTTTCTGTGTTATTTAGGTTGGAGGGAAACAGCTGATTAGGAGTTTAGATTGTGTTATGCTACATCAAGAAGTTGGGTGGCCTGTGAAGACTATTATACTGAATGAAATAAATTAATCTGACTTTAACTCATACAGCTTTATAACATAATTGAATTATAGGTACCGATAGGGATATATCCAGCCATTCAGAACACCTTATACCAGTGACATTTAAAACTTCCACTCAAAAATGTGGTAGAACAATGTTCGGAATTTAAAACCAAAATGACTACATCAACTTTATACGTATGCCAACAAATTACACTTTAGCTATATTCTCTCGGGTAGTTATGTAGAATTTTTTGTTTTGTGTACAGAATGCAGACAATATTTAAATGACTATTACTGTGTTTTTACTTACAACCGACACGGAAGTTTTAATTTCTGTTGGTGATCCTTTACAACAATTCATATCGACGTTTCTTTGTTGATGTGAACGTTTTATCTAAAATATTTAGGTTGCAGAAAAAATTTCAATAGTCAAACTCTTTAAATAAACAATAATTCCAAAACCTCAAACTCACTAAAACCCTTTTCTTGCCCCCCCTTTTTTTTAATATTCATCGAAGAAAACATTTGTTTAAAAAATGAATCACATCAAAGAATATTTGCAACGAAGAAAATTTTTGCTCAAATTATGCGGCAATGTTAACAAAAGAAATTCCGTTGACATTAAAATAGTTCCCTGGTACTATTTATGAACAAATTTATGGTTTTTGTTAAGGAAAGCTTTATGTTGAATGAAATTATTTCCTTTGTGGTAGAGAACATTAAATTTCTTCTCAAAGGAAACTTTTTAAAGAAAAAAATTTCATCACCCCTGTCTGCAAACACTTTCTTTGTTTAAAAAAATTATTGTTGATGCAAACCACAGCAAAGTAACTTTTTTGTGAGTGAATTTAACTTGCGGTAAAGAAATCTTGCGTAACAACAAAACAAATGTGAAAAAATTATGTTTTGTGTCATATTTAGTCTTAAAATTGTTTTATTTGGAAATAATTGATCCTAAGTTCCTTTGTACAACAGATAATTTTTAAACATAAAGCTTGTGTTGAAAATACTGCGACAATCTCCAAAATAAAGACTACAAGTAAACTATCTTAAAAAGTAACAGTTTTTGTTATCATTACTGCAACTTTTAAACAAAACATTTCTTTGCGGCAGAGTTACTTTGCTGAGGCTCATATTTAAACAATAATTTTGCTGTAGTAAAGAAAGTTTTTTAGAGAGCACACATCAACTTTATTTTCAGTTGGAATTCAAGCGTTATTTAACCGGAAGATAAACAACCCAAGAGAAAACATTTCCCTCCCGTAAAAGAATCATATTTTTACTGTCCGGTGGACGGAAAAGCGCTTTGACATAAAGCAAAAAATTGTCGTGTTCTGTTCAGAGAACTGCAAGCACATTTCAGCCATCACTCTCTACCTTCGTCTTAGGTTACCAGCGCGCTACGTATGATCAGGAATCTGCCGTGAGAACAGCGAACAATGCACATTGTCACGCTAGCTTGCAACATGAGAATGAAGATGAAAGGAGTGAAATTACGAGAAGCGACTTCCCCCAGGGACGTGAATTTTTTTTGTCTCAAGACGAACTTGCCAAGTTTGTCGACGTCCTTTCTATTGAAATATTTTGTCCCGTAGTGTGTTTGTATGTATGCATCAAAATTTGTGCATACTTTATATATGCATGTACACGTACACACACGTTCAAACGCATGTATGTATCTTAATGTAAATATATGTTCATTTTTTATTTCATTATTTTGAACAAACTAATGTCTGTATTTCTTCATCAATGATTCATTTTGCAAGATATAGACATGACTGAGTAAAATCGTCAGAATAACTCATGCCTTTTTAGAACGATAAAGAGCATTCATCTCTTAGTACACTACGTTCGTAGAACGGGGTCATTTAATACGGTATATGATTTGTTTTAATGATGGAAAATTATATTATGGTTGTAGTTAGTGCAACGTATTCTGATAGCCACCTTGGTGACACAAGTAATGGCTGCCAGTGATTGTTTTCTTGTGGTAAGACAAAATAGTCAGTGAAGCCTTAGATAAAGTCTAGACACGAACAATGTGCTGATTTCTAAAGTGACTTAATTTTATATACGCTGTTGTTAACGAGTTTTATTACATTTCTAAGAAATATTCCTTCAATAGAGACGAATTGTTAAACAATATAATATAGGGCTACAGCACTGCAGCTAATACTATGTCGTCCCAGAAAATCCACTGTGGCAGAAGAAAACAATAATTAAACTAGTAGAGTTTGGCTGAAGTCGTAACACATCTCACTTAAATATATAGAACACCAAACATTACATAGGTAGGAATGCCATTCTCGCAAAAATTAAATGTAAAATAAAAGTTCAAAACAAATTACAAAACAAAAGGAGATTGAACAAAATTCCACTGTCTTATATAACGTTTTTGTTCAAAATAGCACAGAAAACTCAAAAAGAGGTTAACAGCAATGACGTCATAGACCCAATACGTATTAGATGACACAACGTTGAAGAGACGGAAGAATAAAGAAGTGAGATTTTAATAATGCATTTAATTATTTTATTTTCTAACAATAATGTATATGTCAGCTGCAACAAAATTCTGCTAGTTTCTTTTATTGACTTCTCGTATCCGAGATAGTGTTTTGTAGACGTACGTTGTGTATATTTTTACAGTAATTAAAATAATTAAGTTTCATAGTTTTTGTATAATGTCATGAATAATTACGTCGAAATTTGCATAAAAATCTTTTAACTACAAAATAAAACCAACTGACTTACAGAAATGACGTAGTTCACACTGAAGTAATATGTCCCTGGCTACATCAAGATATGTATAAAACCTCATTGAATTATTTGTGTTTTTAAACATTGCAAAAAACTTGGCAATTTAGACTTTTTCTTTCGAAGCTATAAATAAAAAAATCAATGTGGTTCTTATGCTTATCTTGAGGTAGCCCAAAACACTTTCTCAGTATGTAATTTCTGCAAGTCAGTTGGTTTTCCTTTCTTGTATAGAAACGTTTCATTCGAATTTGGACTGTTACCATGCCACTATACAAAAACTTTAATGGCTAAACATTTTTCATTTTCGCGAAATATGTCTAGAAAACAAACGTTACCTCGTACAAAATATACGAAAGTTATTAAAACAATGAACATTTTTGGACAACTCCTCCCTGCTTCTTATTGTGTGTGGACGGTGATATGCGTACGGCTAGGGACGACAGACGCTGGCTAGAGTTGATGCCGCATGCCATGGGAAGGGTTGAAGCGCACGCCGTTGTTAGGGGTTGTAGAGAAGGGTGCTGGAGGGGTGGCAAGGGGAAGAGCAACGGGCCCTGAGCCAATACAACGCGGGGCGGGTCGCAGGCGAGCTATTGGGCAACGGAGCGCGCACGCGCCATCTCGGGTCATGGGTCACCGCGGCGCTGACCCGGGGAGCAGGTACCGCGACTACCCCCCCCCCCACTCCAGTCCTACCACCGCGAGCTACCATCCATCAATGTATCACGTCCACATCTGTAGACCCGCTTTGTGGTTAGTGCTCTCGTGGGCGCCGCCTACCCGCGCGTCAGAGGATCAGAAACAACGTAGCTATAAGGACGACGTTGAAGCGCGCATCAAATATCGCATTGTAACAACGAGCCTAGTTACGAACTAGCGTGGAAGATTCCCGCTAATCCATTTTTACTATAGCGGTGGCCCTGCAATTTATTGGTGGAACAGAGTACGTCTCATTCTTTCGTCATCCTGTTAGTACATTTTGAAGTACGACAGTCTGAAAATACGTTTTTAGCTGTGTATAAGGACTTAGGAACAGTGTCTTCTAGCACTCCGAGATAGGCAGCAACCTTAATTCTCAAGTAATTTGTAGATTCTACACGCAAATACCAAGCGACTTGTAGGTTCTTAATGCAAATCCCTGGCATGTGATGTCATAGTAACATTTTCGATTGGCACAATCAATTGCTGGCCCTTACAGAAGAGGGCGGAAATGTCGTATGGAGGCAGTTGCCTAGAGACCCGGTTTCTAGGAGGAACCAGATTGGAGGTAGTGATTCAGATATTTTCAATACTCTTTACTACAGTCCTACAAATTTCGCATTCTTTTCTAACTGCAGACTAGATTTCAAACTATTGTTCGCTGCCTCCTCGACTTTCACTAGCATCAAGTCGTGGTCTTGCAGCGGGAAACGCTTTTGGCATATAATTAAAATTCCACAGTATAGTTACTAGTCGTACGTAAAACAGCCAACTAAGTACGTAAGAACCACTAGCCAATATCATTACAGATTTCGTTCAACGATGTACAGGTCAATAAAGTCTGGTCTGTTCTAAAATAACAACGTGAGTTTTGCGTGTCTCGACCATTTACGAAAGATTTTATACAGAGCTTTCCCAACATTTGTTTAAAATATATATATTTGTTCGTACAAGGACAAATTCGAAAATATTGCTGGGGTGTGTACGCGTACATCGTACGGCCGAAAATAGAAGAGGGAGGATCTCACGTTTGCCCAGAGGCACGGAATGTCTGTGGGTTGCCATCCAGGTCAAACAAGATGCGTATCTTCACAAAGACCATAAAGCAATATACGTCAAAAAAGTATTGCATCACCTGCTGGAATGGCTGGAACTGATTGGCTGCCGTACGTCCTCCGTCTAATAGGCCTTGCTCATGTGTGGTAGTTGACATTTTTGGGCAGGTTTACTGACATCTAGGAACAGTCAAAGGATCTATATTCTTGACGTAATATAACCATTCAGCATCAGTGTTCAACCGATCCTGGAACCGAGGTAATATAATACATATATATATATATACACACACGTAATACATTAAAACAAGGTATTGCAAAAGTCATTTCGCAAAATCAAGTGAAACCATCTACCATAGTTCCGTTACTCCTGAGTGCTCATGAAGTGAAGTAAATAGATTTTGGTCAGCGTTTGACGTCTAGGTTTTTAGCCCTGGTGAGAGGTGAAATGATGTAAGTATGAAGCAGCACCGACATTTAGGAGCAGAGGAAGCAGGAGATCTCGAGAAAACCCCCCGCCGGCCAGTGGCATCGTCCAGTACGTTCTCCACATCCGAAAGTTTGGGGACCGACCCCACCGGTAACCGAACTCCTCGGGTTGCCTTGGTGGGAGGCGAGAGGTTTAACCCCTCGACGACCCCCCCCCCCCCGTGCTCATGAATATCTCGTATACGCGGCAAGTACCCGATACTTCCCAAGTCACAGCAGAGTTTTCTTGAAGGAGCCAGAATAGTTTTATCACCTTGATGAAAAACGTTTCTTGCAGGAAGATTTCCTTGGGCAGTTCAAGCGTCATATAGGTAGGGATATGCAGAATTAACGTGTAAATGTCTAGCAACATACTACCTCAAAACGTTTGTGAGCTCAAATGACGCTTTCCATTGGCTGCCGATTTCATAGGTCCATCTGAAGAACACTTCAGGTCAATTGTAGAAGTTCAGCTGTAGAGTGACCAGCAAAATTCAAAGTTTGACGAAACGATTTAACGCGTGTCATATATGTGTATCTACGAAAAGAACACACAGTTCAAATTATGTCGCTATAGTTTCAAAAATTCGGCTTGTTTATTAGAAACATCATTTTGGGCCCCTCAAAAAAAAAAAAAAAGAGGCTTCTCCAGTCTTTCGTATCTGGAAAATTAACAGTAAGATTCGAAAAACGAAACTATAGAAACTAGCGCTAGACTTTGAACTTTGCTCTCCATATATAAAATAATGTGGTCACCACTCGAAGTCCCATAGACTAAAAAAGCATAATATTAAAGCACTGCACATCTTCTGAGTGGCTTGCGAGGAGAGGCGATCATGCATTACATACGCCGGTTAGTGGCACTCTTATCGCTCCTCCCTCAAGCAAATTAACACAGTCTACATAGGGAGGCACCTTAAGTCATAATGTTTCAGCAAATATAAAAGTGAATTTTGCATGTTCCTACTAATAGGGAAAATTGTAAAAGAAAATTGCACACTGCTGTAGCCAGGATTTTTTTTTTTTCGTGAGGTGAGGCCGGAAAAGGGCAGGGGGGAACCTCAAGTCTCACATGTTTTATTGATGCTTAAATATGTGGATAACGCGGATTTTTTTCAAGTCTCTGTAAATCACTCTCTGTAGCCATAGTTAGATAATTTTGCACGCTTTTGTTTACTAGCTTGTTCTGTATGTGAATTGGCGAACATCTCCTGTCCCTGGTACAGAGCGAACACCTGAATGCCTTGTACTAACACGTCACAATAGTCTTGCGTAAGCCGGAAGCTACACAAACCAGCCCGCTCCCTATCGGCACGACCTACATACCACAGAGTATACAGGCTGTTTCTTAAATAAGGGGACAAACTCCACATGTGTGTTCCTCACGAAAAACTATGACGAAAACATGTTTTGGACTTTTCAGCTAGACACAATATTAAAATAGTAATGGGAGTCTGAACATGGAAGTTTAAAACCGTATTTTCCCGAAATATCAGAAACTAATTAGCATAAAAGTACAATATTTTCAGAATTGCTTAAGGCTATTGGGATCTGCAAACAAACGGTAAATGTTGGTTGATACCTTCCACCTTTAAGAAAATAGCAGGGGTGGCTACCTCTAATTGCCTACAACTTTACCGTTCGGATTTTCGATCATTTGAAGATGGTTAATTAAGTAATGAGACATGTCTAACAAAAAATGTCCTCTTGTTGCCACTGTCTAGGATATACCGTTTATGTTCAAAACAAACTTGAAGACTAGCGCAGTCACAGAGCCTAGAGGATAGGCAATGCTGCGAACATGCATGTGATGTGCTTAGCGTACAGATGTTCATGGACATTCACTGCAGATAATATGTACAATTTTCAGTATTTTTACATCGACACACGAAACTGCGATTTCGGATATGTGGGTAGCGGAAA
This sequence comes from Medauroidea extradentata, assembly GCA_003012365.1. Lineage (NCBI taxonomy): Eukaryota > Metazoa > Arthropoda > Insecta > Phasmatodea > Phasmatidae > Medauroidea > Medauroidea extradentata. The sequence goes on from PNEQ01114228.1 coordinate 24,618, forward strand.
CTGCTGTTTGAGTGCGGTATAAATGGCGCAAAAGTGAGGTTTCGTTGCCGAGGGAAACCTGAGTTTGTAAATTAAGTTTCGTGACGAAAGCTAAGTTTCGTGTACGGTGTAAACGCTTAAACTGAGGTTTCCCTCAATTTCGGCCAGAAACGAAGTACAACGGCAGTTGGTTGAAAGGTATTGTATTGTGTTGGAAATGCAAAGTAAGTGAAATGTTAAAAATTAGTATGACAGTAGCTGCAGTAGGTATAAATAAACAAATTTTAGTGTTTAGAAATTAATAACAACTGAAACTTCACAAATGTAAATACGTTCGCTGTGTGCTAAAATTGTCCACTGTAATTGGTAAATGAGTGTGATTTTTCTAATATTCTATCCGTTTCCGTATTGTTTACCTTACTGTTCAAATCTGCGTAAGTCTTCACTTTTTTTGACCCTTGCATTTGTTTCCAAAACACTCAAACTTATGTTTTCCTAACTGACATTTCACGTATGGTATAAACACATCCTTGAAACCTCAGTTTACAAAGTGAGGTTACGGAAACTGCAATTTTTTGTGTCAGTGTAAACGTACTGATTAAAGGCGCTGACCAGTTCAAACTTGGCATTACGTACATATCATCGCAGTCAGTTCTGAACGAAATTGGTGGGTCCCAGGCAGTTGAAACATGTGTAAATTATATTGTATCGTTATACTGACACTGAACCAAAGCCCGCGAGGTAATACTAGATACTACAGTGTTGGTATCAATGTTGTTTTTATAAAGTATGGCCTTTAAACGTAATTGACTTGCGTACACGTTTAGAATCCACACATGATGCAGCAATAAATTATTCGTGTTACATCTTTGAAAATGTGGTAGGTCACGATGTTCCCTTAAGTTGGAACATGGATGTGATTGCAATAGCAAAAAGTTTAGACAGTTTTTATTTTCGAAATAAACAATTTTCGCCAAACCCCTTTGAGAAGTGCCTACGTATATTGCATACATGCATAAAATACAGTATGTTTCGAGCCATGTAGGCTACTTGCAATGCACATGTAGTAGTAGTAGTAGTAGTAGTAGTAGTAGTAGTAGTAGTAGTAGTAGTAGTAGTAGTAGTAGTAGTAGTAGTAGTAGTTATGTGGGTTGCGATGATTGGTGAGCTGCATTTGGAAAACAAAGTATCACGTGATAGCAATACATACCACTGTACTATTGAAATTGAATTAATAGCGACATTAACAACCGTTGACAAAGTACAACAAACGTACAACGATTTTGTAAGTTAAGAATCAGCAACGAAAGAAAAGGAATTCTCGTAGGTATGCTGTTAGGATGAATGGATGAATTAAGAAATTCAGATGGCTCGTATAACATCTAAGGTCTTGAGAGCCAAAGAGGGGTGACATGATGTGAACATGTAGTGGCACTGGGGATGGAGGATAAGGCCAATGGGAGAACCCAGACAAAAGTCACCGACCTACGGTATCGTACCGGCACGATTACCATGTGTGAAAATATTGATGTGACACAGGCGGGATTCAAAACCGTATCGTCTTGTTGGGAGGCAAGCGTCGTGACCATTAGACCGCCGTGGACGTTGTAGCTGCCATACTATAGAGAAACAACATAGACACCGAAACTGTAGTATTATTACTTTTTTAAGTATTACTTCCAGAAGTTATTCTTGTTTGATTTATTGTCAATATGACGATACAATACCACTTACACGTGTTTCAATTTCCTGGGACCCAAAATTTTCGTTCAGAACTGGGTGCAACGATATTTGTGTAGAATGCCAGGACAAACTGGTCTGCGGCTTTGACAATATTGTACATGTTATTAGCAGTGAATGTCCACCCTCATCCGTACGCTGAGCACATCACATGCATGTTCGCAACACTGCCTATGCTCTAGGCTCTGTATGTCGACGCGAATCTTCAAGTGTGTTTCGAGCATAAACGGTATACCCTAGACAGTTGCAATAAGAGGACCTTTTTTGTTAAACAGATCTCATTACTCAATAAAACATCTTAAAATGTTAGAAAATCCGCACGGTAAAAAATTGTATGCAGTTAAAGGATAGCCATCCATGTCATTTCCATAAGGGTGGAAAGTATCAAGCAGTATTTACTGTTGGTTTGAACATCCCAGTAGCGTTAAGCAATGCTGAAAATTTTTTTATGTCAATTATTTGACGATATTTTGGGAAAATACTGTTTTAAAATTAAATGATCAGATACACATTACTCCCTTAATATTGCGTTCACGTGAAAAGTGCAAAACATGTTTTCGTCATAGGTTTTCGTGAGGAACACACATGAGGAGTGTGTCCCCTTATTTAAGAAGCATCCTGTATAATAAGAGAGACGCAACTCTCACGTAAAACAACGAGAACTTTATTTTCGCTGAAGACGCCCGAAGTACTCTAATCTATGGCTACGATTCACCCCTACCGTACACCAAAGTCAGAAAATGCCTCTTTAGTGATAGAGAGTGACGTTTCAGAATTGTCAAGTTCGTAATATTATTTTATTAATATATTTAACTTTTCAACATTCTAAAACAAAACTGTTTATTAAATGCAAGCGTTATTATTAGCCATTGGAAAAATTCGCGGGTTCACCGACTTGTAGGCTAGCCTCCAAGAATATATATTTACTCAAGCAGACGGCAGGTGCTTATTTGCTGCTTGCTGACATATTTATGTATAGGGACTCCTGTTTCTCGCGGAAATAATTTTGCCCCAATTTGTTTCAGTGCCTTACGTGCACATGTGCAGTTCAGCTTCGTGGTCAGTGATTGAATATTTTAACTCTCACGAGTCTTGGGATTCTACCGGCAAATCAAAGACGTGTGGTGTTGCAGGAACATTATTGTAATTGGCTCAGTAAAATAAGATACGGTTCTACACACTAACACGCTGCCAATATCCATGAAGAGAATTGCAGATGTGCACGTAAGGCAATGAAACAAACTTGGGCAAAATTCTTTTCGCGAAAAAAAAAAAAAAGTCCCTACTTATTTACAGTCGTTAGAAGGTAAGCTGGTGTTTGATCAGTACTTCACAAGCTAGGTCTAAGCAGCAGCATCCTGTATCAACCATATTGTTACAAGTTTAGCAATAACTTACATGTGGCCAATTCTCTAAGCTCTTTGGGATAGAGGTCTTATAATTAGAAATAATATAGTTAAATTAAGTTATTTATTTACTAGCTCACAAATCTTACAAAAATACACAAAACAGCACTCAACTATAACTTTCACAACACCCTTAATTATGTACACAATTACTACTGTCACAGAAACGTTAATTAACTTCGACAATTAAAGCAGAAAAATGTCTACCATCAATTAATAAAAGACTAAAAATCGTGAGAAAAATTCAGTCATATATCCAATCAACAGTCTTACAAATAGTGACAATGTACAACCTTAACAGTCCGAAGTGGCGATGACTCACCATGTGCTTCGCAGCACCCCGAGTACACCACTGTTTTCACTCCTGAGGTCTTCGGTTCGACTCCTGTCGCGTACCTCCTTGTTGTCCATCGACACGCAGCACCAGTCCTCCTATTCCGCTCAATACTGCTCCGAAGGTCTGAGCCTACCACCACGTAGCCGTCCGGCTTGTGAATCATGGGCTAGTCCCTAAGGTGTTTCGACACAGCTACCACCCAACCAGCCGGCCCTCAGAGACACAGCATGTAACAATATAAATGGGTCCAACAGAACGTAATGCGGCCACTCACAAGTTAGCTGCAAGACACCCATGACACACATGGTGTGACATCCACTGGACAACTACAAATAAGAGACAGACGTGTACACGAGGAGGTAAACAGGTACAGTTGAAAACAAGCTCACCTTACCTCGAATCACCTTCCCCACATTCCTCTGCTTGTATACCATACGTAGAGATGATGTTTTATCGCGGGAAAACTTGACTGTTAGCTGGATTTCAACTCACCTTCAGCTTACCAGAAGATTACTGGCTTTCGCTGTACTTGGAGTTGTTGCCCTATTTGACTTGGCCAATGAGACTCTCGATATCGTAATATTTGCTGATGCCTGTTACTGGTCTGCAGACGTTGTGTCAGATCACCCAATGATATATTTTGCAAGAAACTACAGCGTTTTCAAGGATATGTTGGCACAAAACATTTTCGTGATATACCGTCATCTATAACATACGATTTAGTTACTTCTTTATTGTTTGATCAGCGATCTATCAGGTGTTGCCAAATAAGTCAAAGACCAAGTGAAAAGTGACATGAATTTACAATTGTTTGAAATCTAGCTTACACCCAAAATAAAACGCGAATTTTTCAGGTCCCTAGTTATTATGTATGCATAATTTAATTTCGTCTGTATTTAATTATAAAATTTACTTTTCGTTGCACAAGTTGTTCGATGGAGATAGGAAACCTCAACAATCTTCGGCTAACGATTTATTTTGCCTATCCCGGTTACGAAGGCCTGCTACATTTAAGAGTAAGTAGACGTTCGTTTTTTTTTTTTTTTTGTGTTCGAGGCACGGAAACGGATAAGCGGTAAGTCGAATATAACACGTTTGTCTAACACCTCATCACCTCTATGCGCACAGTACTAAACTAGCGTGCAGTGTTTTCGTAGAATGTCTTTTCAAATGGGACTTCAAGAGATAACCCTCGTTATTTTATTTGTGGAAAATATATAGTTAAGTCCAACGCAAGTTGCCATGGTTTTGATTTACGATAACGGTTGATATTTTCTCAACAGCAACAATGCATATAAAGTAATTTTTAAAACTTTTGAGGAGCTTGATAATCGTCTTGTAATTAGCGGACGGCGATTTTAAAACTATAGGGAGGCATTTTGAAGTGTCTCTTCTTTTCATATATAACCGCATTGGAAACATTTTTTATAGTTACACAAGAAAAAATACTTTTCGTACCTCGCTACAGCACGGCTCACACATCCGGTCCACTATAGGTGGTTCGGAATAAAGTGAGCACTAAACAAAACCCTGCTAAAGTTCTATTTACAAACAATTCGTATCTTTCCGCGCGTAATGTCTAACGACGGGAACATGTCTAACCTTTCTGGGCAGGTTACTTGTTGTTTGCGCGTGCAAGAGAAATTGTGCAGTCAACATGAATCGATACAGTTCAATAAAAAAACTTCATTACTTACATAAAATACAGTTATGTAGAGTTCGGTTGGCATTGTTTCTGTATTGTTGTATTTAAATGTAAAAATACACGGTACTATATTGCGTAATTTTGCTGCCAACCATACAAGCAGTAAGGTAACTATAGTTAATGTTGAATTATATGTAGTACCTGCTAGTGATATTTTTCAAAGGTTAAATTTTCAGTGCTCACTTTATCCCGAACGGCCTATAACTCTTAATACTGCCATACGAGTTCCGAGCCAGCTCTCTGCCAAGCTATCAGGTCGGCAGGCCGTGAGCTGCTGTGTCCCGAGCATTTAGCAGGGACCAACCCCCGATCAATATCGGCTTGACCAGTTATTGGTTCCCCCGACCACCCCTGCCGTGCCACCCCCCCCCCCCACTTCCACGTACGCCTGACCGGCACTGAAGCCAGAACAAGAACAAGCACGCATCGCAACCACGCTGGTTTCGCCTTCATTACGTCAAAACAGAAAAAAAAAAACTGGTCATTTTGGTACATTTATTTCGTTTGCGCAATTGTTTTAAAAAGCCAATGAACATGGATTAACTTAAAAAAGAAAGTCGCATTGCGAAAAAGGACACGAACGGTGGTTTTACAGTGTTTTTGACAATATTTTTAAAGCAACGCAACTTTCATGTTCAAGAATCCCTACATTGCTCTTGCACAAACGTATCATAATTTTCTCCTATTTATTTTGTTAGTAATAGCAAATTTTTGCACCCAAATTATTACAAATATTATTATGAAAGTAAGCCAAAATCAAGCATAATATTTGCTTTGCTAGCTAAAGGTGAATTATTTTGCAAAACGCCTAAATAAAATTTAATAGGTTAGATGAAGAAGGTAAAGATTCCATACCGGCCAATTTTCGGGAAAATGGGAAAAACTGTTCTACCATTAAAATGTACGTTGAATGTGAAAACTTACAATTAGACATTTGTTTGTTAAAATTTAAGGAAATCGAACATTACCGAAATACATAATATATTTTAAGTACACAAAGTAATATTCATTCAAAGTTGAAGGAATGTTTTCCTTTTTAATCTCAATAAGTTGAGGGTACTTTGAAGTTCGATAAAACAGTAATTTATTTTTAGTATTTTTGCACCAACATGAAAATAAAAGTTCCTAGCATGGCCTTAAGGTTGTGGCGCATAAATAAACGGTAAAAATTTTACTGAAATTAGCAGAAATTTTAAAAGAGACAGTTCTTGCAAATTTTTGTACCTACATTTTGCCAGCGTGACGCATCACTTTAGCATAATCTCAAGCAACGGAACATGGCCTTCTTTAGTAGACGACAAGAATCTTGAACGTTGCAACGCTGCACTTGTGGCATGCTGCCGGTCGCTTATTGGCGGCCCTAGTCAGTAGTGTAGACATGTCCACGCCACTAAGGCTGCTGTGACAGGCCCATATGGTCGCCACCCCGATTTAGTATATTTAATAGTCATCAGTGTCAACCATCATAAATTAATGTGCAATAATAACTATGTCTTGCGACCATTCATTCTCCTCGTCATTGTATCACGATCACATTGCAATAGTTCTCATCGAAATGCCATTACTACACCAAGTTTTATGTTAAAATTAAGAAATTGT